>JBBPKT010000245.1:0-19625 GCA_038089395.1 Pulveroboletus frians | reverse complement strand
CCAACCTTGTCCTCTTCCTCCTCGTCATCGCACAAACCCGAGTCTTTCATCCCTTCCTTTGTCAGTCTCAACAGTCGCTTTCGCTCGTAATCGATACGCCGACGCGTGGATGGTTCTGTGGGAAATGGCGTGATCGGGTTCGAAGAGAGGCTGAACGGAGACGACGAGAGTTCGTAGAGGGGCAGCGTTGAAGACGACTGTCGAAGATAAATGAGCCCAGTGGCTATAGGTTGGTGGGATACATACCATATCGGGATCTAGCTCGCCTTCAGCATCCTCTTCTTCGTCATCGACCTCATTGCCTCGTGCAGCACGCTCCTGTTCGTCTTGAGCTTTCAGATACTTTTCGAATGCTCCGATTCTATTCCACCGCAGTGTTTCGATCGTGCCCATGCGAATCGTTCCGTCGGGATCAGACAATGAAAGAGAGCCGTTTGAGATGAAGATAAAAGGCATGTTACCGACCCCTTTCCGTCCTTGGATCTTTTTGGTATTCACGGTGATGTGTATGTCAATCTCTGCATTGTGATGCTACCTCGCGTCAGTCTTCTGATGTATCCCTGTGATCAAGTCTGCTCACATAGACGATACCTCTCGCGAGGTCACCCCCCTTTGGCCAGACACTGGAGAGAGTAAAGTCTTCTTCCGCTTCCCAGTTCCATCCCTCACCAACGTCGTCGTCGTCTTCAAGCCAGAGACTATCTTCGGACTCGTTTCCGGGATAATGATAAGGATCGCGCATGGTGGATGCCTTGGCCCACGTCCTAGCCTCCTTGATATGTCCCGTGCCGCCCATCTTGATCTTCCGCTGTATCTCAAACAGATGCCCGACCGGATCGCCCACCTCGACCTGTTTTCCCTTGATCGGAGAGGACGCGACCGAGGTGCGACCAGACCGTCGCCGCAACGCGTATGGCTCGACCATCTCGGCGTCGGTGGCGGGATCGAAGACGTATTGGATGAGCTTGCGAAGATGGACGAGGGTGTAGTTGAGCGGAACTTGGACGATCCGATAAATGCCATCTCTGTCGGCTTCTCGGCCGTCGACGCGGGGATGAATGAACTGGAATCGGAGGGGGAGATGCTTCGAGAACGAGGTCGGACGGGGAAGGGTCGTGCCCTGTGTGAGGCGACGGATGCGACCAAACGGGTTCGTGGGTGAGTCTGCGGGCACTCTCCAATTGTACGCTGGTGTGCGGGGTGTTGCAAACGCAGACGACGACGAGGGAATGGGCGACGACGGTGGAAGTGACTCTCTCAACAATCGTCTCTTTGCACTGCGCGAGGGCGTCGCGGATTCGTCGTGGGCTCGTTTGAGGGTCATCGCCGTCTGCAAGAAGTAGAAAAGTCAACAGGCGCGTCAACATGGCAGCAGTCACATGACTATCACGTGACCGCGTAATTCGGTACTGATTCCAAGGTAACCACTCTTTGGGTAATGTGTGTGAACAACATAGTACGTCCGGTTGATATTTACAAGCCGTAAATTTGTCCAGCGACAGCGTACATCGGTCGTGGAATGAGAAGTGGTCGGTTGACTAGTCTATACCTTTTTGAATCTAGGTGAGCCACTGTATTTACTATCTCGCCATTCCTAAACTGCGTTCGAGGCCGCCAGAGAGAGGCACATCCGGTTTGCCATACTTGACAACTCTGCTACTCGAAAAATTCAAAACGACCTTGGGATGGACTCCGACTGTCTTCTTTGGACGAGTGTGAAACCACCTGAACTTGCCTTTTTCTTTGCCCGTCTTCGCCCAACCACAAATTTCGAATGACCGGCGCTAGAGTCGTCAAACTCAGATCGGTCCTAAAGAAAACGGACGGAGCCATGCATCCTGATGTCGTTTTGAAATCTCCGATTTGAAGGTAAGCTCAGGTCAAAACGTCCTACTAGCGTGTCATCGTTTGTCTATAGAGGTGCCCTTGCTACTCTCCGTGCTTGGAATCCTGATTCGCATCCGATTAGTAGACTGATGTCAAGGTATGGCTACTTATAGGCCTCGGAGGCTCAGAGTGTCCCCCCTTCGAAAGTTGGAACTCAACCAGTGAGCAATAGCATCAGATGGTGCAAGAAAACATACGATTGGATCTGAATTCTGTGGCTGTGAGCAATGGGTTTGGGGAATCCAATGCTACCCGAAGAGTGAATGTAGATCGCGGGAGAATCCTAGTCTGGCCGTTTCTGTGGGGAAGGGTACGGGGTAAAGGGATCGGCTGCGATCTCTCGCCCAAGCTTCGGGAAGGCATAATGTAGCGTCGGGAGTTCGTCAATAGTCAGCTGTGCGCCCCCATTTTCATGACGGATGACATCGATAAGCGCCTTATGAGCACGATCAAGTGTGACGATATGTGTGCAATTAGTCTTTGTCATCATACTAACGATCGCCGCAGCAGAATTCCTAGGCGAGACCGGGAATGGCTAGACACCGAGGTGAGAACCAGTCCAAAAACAGGAAAGCTCGACGTACAACCCATCCAGCGACAGACAAGCCCAACAACGGCCTGGTGTAATAAAGTGTCCGTGTCGGCAATAACCATCACGACCTCTCCATCTAGATCTTTGCGCGAGGGGCGAAGAGCATGTGCAATTCGGCAAGCAGCTCTGAAGAATCCGAGAAACGCTCTCGTTCGTGTAGATGAATCTTGGAAAATAGGAGTTCCTTTTCATATGAAAGTTAATCAAGTCAGAGTATAGGAGCGAGTAATCGAGAGGAGGGAACTTGAGGGTAATGGAGGGAAAGATACTTGGGATGATGGGCATGCTGAGAGTAAGCACCTTTATAACTGAGCGAGCAAGCGTAGGGAAGGAACTAGGTTCGAATGAACATACCAAGACAATGACATTCGTGTGAGGTCAGAGGCGCCCGTGACTTGGGAACCTTGACCACAGTTGACCACCTGGCACCAGGGCGTCTACATGGCGTAACTTGAATGTGGGAGTGGGAGCTGACGGTGGGTCCTTGCAGTCGCAGAATCCTCTCGAAAGCTGGGTCGGTGCCACTAACACGTCAGGTATGACGCACACGTTCACTGGTGCTGGATTACTACATTCCACCATGACGTGAATCGTAGCTATATGTGAGTAGCTGTCCGAAACCGCGCGTGGTCACAACTATCAATGTTTAGTATCGACCTAAATGTACAACCAAACCCGATGAGGTACACTCAACTTCAAGTTTAGCCTGTTGAAACAGGTTTAGTAAACCATTTAGGTTGGCACTAAACGAGAATGGGGCCACTGACTCAGTGCTAGTTCCCTCAGGTGTGAATGCGGGTAGCTCTGGATGGGCTAAGTTGTCTCCGTGCCGTTCATACGTGCTGTAGGCGGCCCATCAGTAAATTAAATAGCGGGTCTAGTGTTGCCGTGGCCTTCGACTCACTAGTAGCTAGTAGTAGGTGACTCGGTCTGAGCCAAACTAGTGGCCGGGTCACGCCGCGACTCGATTAGCCACGACTCCGGACGAGCCGACTAAGCCGATTCTGGCGATGTATCATTTTGTTCATTGCCGTCGAGTCCTATCCGCTCTCGACGTCGCCTTGCCCCACTTCCTGACTGTCTCATTTTCAGCGTGTCATTGTGTCAACGACAACACTGGTGATACCGAAAATATGATTGTCATGTCACCGGCGCACCGCATTGATGGTTTCGACCTTGAGTTCGCCCTCGCCCTCACCCTCGCACACTTTCTCTCGTGCTCTTGCGCACACCACTTCACGTCTCTCAGGCCTCAGCGTCACCCAGGCTGCGACTTGAGATGTCACTCGAACTCATCCGGACCGCGGTAATGCCGTCTCCAGTGCACTTGTATCTTCGATCTCTCTTCCTTTCGTTCCTGTCACCATGCTCCCCGATACGTTCTTTTCTTTAGGTTCTTCCAGGAGAGGGTGCGACCAAGTGAACAATCGTTTCAGGTACCTTTATGCCCTCGTACGGTCCTATCACGGCTTCTTGAGTGAGTGATATGAGAGATCGCTGACTGACAACGGCTGACATCGTCGCCAATCCAATAGTTGAGTCGGTTTTGGTGAATTCATTCTGCTCACATCAACCGACTCAACCGACCCTGTAAGGATTATCAATTCTCCACTGCCCAGGCGCTCACCACCGGAGCTATCGAAACTCGAGTATGACAAGAGATCTCTGATGCTGTGCAATAGGATGGCCTCGAGCTGAAGATGTCATCACGCGGAGGCTGCACCATGGCAGGTTCGCTCCGTTTCAGCCAGTAGCCATATCACCTTCACTGTTATACTCGTGGGCCATCCTTGCTATAGTATGAAATGATCATGGGCCCTATGCCTTCACTAGAGGCTGTGGACGTCCCTGCTCACGCTCGCGGGACTACCTATAAATATTGCAAGCAAGCCTAGACAACTGTAAGTAATCGTGTGGATTGTGTGGGCCCCGATGCTCTGATGTAAACGACAGGCGGAAGTAGTACTTGTATGCACGTCCCGGTGCGCGGGAAATCACCACCTTTCAGTGACCCACGCACTCGATCGATCATACTCTGCGTGCACCATCCTCGACTGGAATCACCTCTGGGTCACTAGCACTAGCCTCCACTGCATGATCCTCTGGAATGATATCCGCAAGTACAATCACAGATGAGGCAGGCTGATCATCGTGAGACAGCGGTTCGGTGACCATTCCGAATCCGGTGTCTGCCCCTTCCCACCGCCTCTGACGGTCATGTTCATACAATTCCCGTGTGCCGATGATGAAATGAGGCATGGTGACATACGCAAACAAATTGCCAAACGTGTACAGAAGATCGGTGAACCTGTTGAGCTGAAGTAGGACCGCATAAGCGACGTTGTAAAGTACTGCCCTAGTTCAGAAGAAAGCATTTGAATAGTTAGTCATGTCTTCATGTTAATGAGGGAGGTAGGTGAAAAGAACCGACATGTAGAAATGGCAGAAATGAAAAAAGGGAAACATACAGGAGGAAATAGTACACTCCTTCCTTCACAAATAGATACATGTACCGATTGATCTTCCACTGACCCGTGAAGTGGTTCATCTCAACCGCTTGTCTGATGGCTGGGATTACGGCAAGGATCAACAGCAGACCACTGAGAGCAAATCGAGGAATTGCTCTGTAGATGCTCAAGGGTTGCTGCGAGTAGAACCCACAAAATGTTGAAAGGACATTCTGTTGTACCACCACTGGAGAAAGAACAAAAATATAACGCCGTTTGTGTGGGATTGGATGCAGGAGTCCAGTTTTGCTCGCAACGCACCTGCCGCGGACTTGTTAGGGATGTTATAGATACCGTCCCAGACGCAACTGACAATTGTTTGCGCCAAGAGAAGGAAGAGGAGAACGCCGAGGATTCTTTTCGATTTATCCCACATTGCATAGACGCGCAGAACCATCAGCACTATGATTCAAGTTAGCACAGAGGAAAGCAAGTTAGAGAGCATGACAGCTCACAATCGGCGGCAGCGAGAAACAGAATATATCCCCATAAATAAATCATGTACAGTGCCGTACCTTCGGAACAGCACCCATATTCCTTGGAGGGTCAAATAGAGGAGCGGGAGGCTTACACCTGTTCGAATGTTCACATTACGATCACACTTGCGCGCCTAAAGTACCTACGTCTGTCAATATATGATCATTAGTGACAAATTACAAGCAGAGCCAACAGAAACTGACTACAAGAGGCCCAGGCAGCAAGTCCCTACCAACTACAAATTTAATATTTGGTCAGTCTGACCAATCAGGATGTGCAGTTAATGCTCTCGAACTGACCGATGGCATTCGCTCTTGAGATGAATTTAAAGTCAGCTGTATCGGATATGCGTCGGGGAAACCACAGGCCTACACAACCCAGAGAATTCCAACATAACGAACCTATCAGAGTGATCAGTCCTAAACACGCGCAGAAAATCATTCCGTGGGACTATTACAATGAAAAACAGTGTGGATACCCAGGTCCATGGTTTGCACTATGATGTTGTCAGGGACATGCAACTTGGGCGAAGATTGTCTCATTCTTACCCAAATGTACTCTACCTTTACATATAATTAGCCGCAAAGCAAGCATCGAATGGCGATATGAGATACCTCTTTCGCAAAATTGAGGGCTGCCGCGACAGGGTCGTGATTGTCCGTCTGAAATGGGAAGGTAACATGCACAGGATACTACTCACCGTAGTCATATGCGACGATGGAGATCACCATAACTATGTTGCCGTATACGATCAGTCGTCAAACAGGAATGTGAATGATCGTACCGGAAAGATAGTCACTGTATTGGTTAAAGGTTAAAATTTGCACGAGGTCGGAGGACATTGTGTGAACGAGAAAGGAGGCTGGCAGCGAACAATTGATTGAGGATGGGGTGCTTGGTGGAGAATGGGAAGGCCTGGTAGTTAAGTATGCTGTCAAGTATATCGACTCATGTCCTCACGACGGCATGTTTAGTGTTTAAATTAATGAGTGATGACTTGTCGTGAAAGCGCAGGCAAGACATGACAGAGTCGGAGGCAAGCGGCGCTTACAGTACAAGACATGATAAGGGTCCGTATCAAATAGGCACCTGAAACGAGGCCGCATCGGTCAGACAGACAGATGGTATATTAACGCTTAACCCAGGCAGTCGATGGTTGATACCAAACAGACCCAGTTTGGTGTCAAACGGCATTAGTACTAGCCAGCTCCATATGAGTGCTACTTACAATAGCTTATGTGTGGCACTGAGTGGACACCTCTCATTAACATTGGTGGAGATGTAGAGATCGGTAGACGGTGATCAGACGGATCAGGTGCAATCATACAGATGATCCGACTTCAATTCTGCAAAACGCGTCGTGAGTCCCACCCGTGTTATACCCTAGTCGTCTTGAATCATACCGCTGAAGAACTCCGAGGGATCCAGTGTTTCGTTGGTTTTGAGTTCATCGAAACTCAAGTATTGGAAGAGATCTCTGATGCTGTGCAACGGCCCGATGGCTTTGGGCTGACGATGTATCACGCGGGGGCTGCACCAGGTCCGTTTCGTTTCAGCTAGTAGACATATCACTTCCCCCATTGTAAAGTTCGGGGGCCATTCCTGGAAATGATCACGGGCCCTGTGCCTTTTCGGTGGACGCCCTTGCTCACACTCGCGGGACTACCTATAAATATTGCAAGCAAGCCTAGACAGCTGTAAGTAATCGTGTGGATTGTGTAGGCCCCGATGTTCTGATGTAAACGACAGGCGGAAGTGGTATGACCACCTTGCAGTGACCCACGCACTCGATCGATCATACTCTGCGTGCACCATCTTCGACTGGAATCACCTCTGGGTCACTAGCACTAGCCTCCACTGCATGATCCTCTGGAATGATATCCGCAAGTACAATCACAGATGAGGCAGACTGATCACCATGAGACAGCGGTTGGGAGACCATTCCGAATCCGGTGTCGACCCCTTCCCACTGCCCCTGACGGTCATGTTCGTACAATTCCCGTGTGCTGATGATGAAATGAGGCATAGTGACATACGAAAGCGTAATGCTAAGCCTGTACAGGAGATCGGTGAATCTGCTGAAGGGAAGTTGGACCACGAAAGCGACGTTGAAAAGTATTGTCCTGGTTCAGAAGAAAGCATTCGAATAGTTAGTCATGTCTTCGTGTGCGTGAGGGAGCGAGCAGATGAAAAGAATCGACATGTAGAAATGGTAGAAATGAAAAAGAAACATACAGGAGAAAATAGTACACTCCTTCCTTCACAAATAGATTCGTGTACCGATTGATCTTCCACTGACCCGTGAAGTGGTTCATCTCAACCGCTTGTCTGATGGCCGGAATTATGGCGAGAATCGACAGTAGACCACTGAGAGCAAATCGAGGAATTGATTTGTATATGGTCGAGGGAGACGTCCCGAGGGCCTCACAATATGCTGAAATGAGTGTTGTCACTATCACCACTGGAGAAAGAACAAAAATATAGCGCCGTCTGAGTGGGATCGCATGCAGGAGTCTAGTTTTGCTTGCAACGTACCGGACCCGGGCTTAGTAGAGCTTTCATAGATACCGTCCCAGACGCCAGTGACAATTATTTGCGCCAACAAAAGGAAGAGGAGAATGCCGAGGACTCTTTTCGATTTATCCCACATTGCATAAACGCGCAGAACCATCAGCACTACGATTGAGGTCAGCATAGAGGAAAGTGGGTTAGAGAGCATGATAGCTCACAATCGGTGGCAGCGAGAAATAGGGCATATCCCCATACCGAAATCAGTCCCAGTGCCGTACCTTCGGAACAGCATCCATATTCCTTGGAGGGTCAAATGAAGGTGAGGGAGGCTTACACCTGTTCGAATGTTCACATTATGATCAGACTTGCACACCTGAAGTACCTACGTCTGTCAATATATGATCATTAGTGACAAATTACAAGCAGAGCCAACAGAAACTGACTATAATAGGCCCAGGCAGTAGGTCACTACCAACTGCGAATTTACTGTTTGGTCAGTCTGACCAATCAGGACGTGCAGTTAATGCTCTCGAACTGACCGATGGAATCCGCTCTGGAGATAAATTTAAAGTCAGCTGTATCAGATGTGCGTCGGAGAAACCACAGCCTTACAAAACCCAGAGAATTCCGACTTAGCGAACCTATCAGAGTGATTAGTCCGAAACACGTGCAGCAAAGCATCCCATGGGACTATTACAATGAAAAACAGTGTGGATATCCAGGTCCATGGTTTGCGCTATGATGTTGTCATGGATGTGCAACTTGGCCGATTCGAGATTGTCTCATTCTTACCCAAATGTACTCTACCTTTGCATATGATTAGCCGCAGAGCAAGCAAGCAACGAATGGCGATCTGAAATACCTCTTTCGCAAAATTGAGGGCTGCCGCGATAGGGTTGCGATTGTCCGTTTGAAATGGGAAGGTAACATGCACAGGATACTACTCACCGTAGTCATATGCGACGATGGAGATCACCATAACTGTGTTGCCGTATACGATCAGTCGTCAAACAGGAATATGAATGATCGTACCGGACATATAGTCATCGTACTGGAAATAGGTTAAGGTGGTCACCGAGTTGAGCGACATCTTGTACAAACGAGAAAAACTAGGTGAATGGGGATGGGGGAGCTTGATGGAGAACGCGAAAGGCCTGGTAGTTAAGTGTGCTGCCCCGTGTATCAACTATGTGCCCATGATGGCGTTTTAAATTAATGAATGATGGCTTGTCGTGAAAGCTGAGGCAATGCATGACGGAGCCTGAGGCAACCGGCGCTAAGGGTCTTTATCTGAAACGGTAGACACCTGAAACGAGGCACATGAGCCAGCCAGCCAGAACGATATATATAAACGGTTAACCCAGGCAGACGGTTGGATACCATTTGGTGTCATGCTCTATGCAGACGACTACGAGGTACGGAACAAGGGGCGACTACCTATCTCTAGTACGAGGACCAACGGTAAATACTTCCGTGGCGGTGCACGTGACTGTATGCCAATGGTCTTACACCCTCCCAAGCCCCGGAAAAAGGCACAGAGACATGACAGAAAAAGAGAGCCAAAAGGTGAATGTGAACGTCTACAAAAGGATGCGTAAATACAGTTGTACGAATGAGTATAGTCAAGCAAGGTAGCCACATTCAAGCTCCGACTCAATCACGGCTGGCCACACTTTTTGTAAGACTGCCCGGCAGTCATCATTTAGGGGCTCGGGGTCGCGACGCATATATCCACCCTACAATACATCTACGTCGTGTCCGTCGTCGACAACGTTACACTTTAAACATGATGGCATCAACAGACATTGACTACAGCCATAGGACACTGCAAGAAAAAAAAAAAAAGAGTCCGGCGGGGGACTGCCCCATCCATGCCACTAGACATCGTTCGCCCGCGGCGGAAAAGCCGAGCGAGTGAGAAAGCTCTCGTCCGATTCGTGGCCCCACAGATAATACGATCCTCGTCGTTGGAGGACGAAGAGTTGAGCGGGAAAGATGCGGCATGCGCCTCTAAACAAGAGAAACGCAAAGAGCGAGAGGAACGCGACTGTTGGATGCGGATGAACAGGACGGCGTGCAGGGTGAAAGAGTGGAACACACAGTAGATTATCTTCTCCCAAGGCTCGAGAGCGTTGATGGCAAACGTGGCTTCGAGGACCAGCTTGCGCCTCCGAAGGTAGTCTCGTACGCGGTGGATATCGTTGACCATCGTGATCTAGTCCGAGTACTTTCAGGGGTAAGAAAAGCCAGTTGATAGAATGTTAGATTCGCGTCATCATCTCAAGGTATCGTGCAACGTTGCTCCAAAAAGGTACTTGCATGGCGTTTAGATACTGCACATCTCCAACGAAAACGTGCGAGATCTTTCCTGCTGTGAGTGAAACATAAATATGCATTCCTTCGAACGGTGTGTCCAACGAACAGGCGCAGACGTTCGCCAGCCCTGATCCCACAGAGAGAAGCCCTGTCGGGCAAGTGCATTCGACTGTAAGGTATATGAGCAACACAACGGCCGAGGAACTAGGCATAATCCATATAGGCAGCATCTACGCTCGATATCCAAAATAATTATGAACGCTGTCCACTGTTGAAACGTTCACCCTCGACAAACGCAACACCCAACTTAAAACGCACAGCATCATAGCTCCTTCAGCATCGGCTGCTCGACGAGGTGCCGTAGCAACCGATCATCGCCGTCTTGACCCCACAAGTAGTACGTCGCACGTTGGCGCATGAGGAGAACATGCTGGGGTAGGTATCGATACAGGCCAGAGACGACAAGGAGCGCGAAGAAGATGAGAATAGCCACTGCAAATGTCCCGTAAGAGATCTTGCGCGGAAAGGATGGTAGAATACTCACTTATCAGAATCTTCTCCCAAGGTTCCATCATACTGAATGCAAGAGTTGCCTCAAACTTCACCCGTTGACGCCATAAGTACTGTCGCATAGTGCACGGAGGTTTGGGGTATGTCGCAACTTGTCTCGAAATTTGGCACGGCTGCGGCGGCTGTGCCGGTGCGAAAACGCGGTGGCGCGGTCGGTCAACCGGTCACGGGCGGCCCCGCACGTGACATCGGACCCTCTGCCGGATTTAGAAGCTCGGGAGAGGAACCCACCGCCACAAGGCCGTTGAAGCTCCCATGCGTCCGCCAGTGCTGGGCATGGGCAGCGATGCCCTGTATCACACAAGAACATCCACCGAGTGTCCAGGACGTCAAACGAGTAGCCAGTCTCGTGCATGCCAGTCCAGGTCGAGTTCTTCCTTGTCACAATCGTCATACCCAGAATGAGAAATAGTGTACAATACCGTACAACCCAGACAGATGCTTTACTGACTCGGCGTCCCGAGACGATGACAAAAACAGAAGAGCGAGAAGAGAGAGAGAAAAAGGACAACGTCACTTGCACGATCAACCCCATTTACTCACGTTTGGAACCGAGGAGGAACATGCCCAACAGACCCCCCATCCACGCGGTCAGTCTGGTAAAGAAACCGCCCCATTTGGGGTACACACCCATCCCGGCTTTCTGAAGCAGTGAGAACCAGCTGCCGGATTGGACGGCAGGACCCCAGAGATAACGCTGCATCCATGCAGCGATTGAGCCTAGTGTACCCGGTGGATTGAGCTTTTGGATGTGTAGCTACAGGGCTTCGACAGACCTTTGATGGGACCCCCAGGCCCGAAGCCAAGTGCGGTTAGGAAAGGCCTCAAGAGCCATGATTCTGGAATGAGCAGCGTGGCAACACTGAATGCGAGGATGGGGAAAAGGTCGGGATACTGCTCGTTGATGTCACCTACGCAATGGGTTAGCATTCCCAAACTCTTCCCGACGGAAAAGTGGAATCGACATGCCGACGGTGATCATGAGTGCTTCTACATGTGGTTTCAAGGCGGACAGGTAGGTTGTGACGACCTCTTCCTCGATCCCGCAACGCACGGTGACGTTGGTGAGCGCCAGGGCGATGTCATCCAAAACCTTGTCCACAATGTACATTCGTTCAGCGTGGCCAGGTGCTTGGTCTGGAGGAGGAATATTCTCCAAGTCATTCATGACCGCCATAAAAACGACTTCGAGCTCGGCTGTGAACGAATCAAACGTGACATTACGGGTGCCTAGAGCGCCTTGGATGTTGTCGCGAAACGTGGCCGTGTAATTGACAATGTGGTCCATCGTCGACGGAATGTCGGTGAACTTGGTGGATTTGAAGAACTCGGCCGCGTCTCCAAGCATGCGCGGAACATACTCCTGCAAGGCACCCTCGACTTCCTTAGCCATGTCCCAAAAGTCGAGCGGGGCGGGCTTGGGTGCCGCCACAAAGGCCCGAGTTGCATCTGCCCACCAATGGTGATGAGAGGTAGGATGGAAGACATGTTTGGGAGTATGTATCCGTACTTTGTATGGTCTCGATAATGTGAGCCGGGTTCAGAAACGCTGCGTAGACATGAACACACTTGTCCGACCAGAGGGGTTTACTCACATGCCCAGGAGTGTGATTCGATTTCATCTGCATTCAGTACACGTTGCGTTTTTTTTTTAAAAAAAGCAGGGGGACCTTACCGGCGAAACGCTCCGTCATCCCCTGGTTTGCCTGTGCATGCACATCTCCGCGATCCAGTGCAATAGCATTGGTAGGGAGAGACAGACAAAGGAGGTGAGCAGGGACGAGTAGGAATAGCAGATAAACGCGCATAATGGTTCGCTGCAACGAGCAACTGGGGACCGACTCGGAGGTAGTTTAGCCGTGAGAAGTATACAGCAACCTTCTTACCTTCCAATTTTAGGTTGCGAAGATCACCAAGGAAGGAGCACTCCAGTCCTTGTCAACATACCGTCGTCTGGGCCTGCAAGACGTGATTCAGCATTTGAACAGGGCTGCAGACACGACACGCCGTTTAAACATCCTGGAAATTCAATATACCGGAAATTTAATTGGGGGTGTAGCAGTTTCATAGGGTCAAAGGAATGACATCTCTCCCTGCCTACTAACCAGCATCTTCCTCACACCCATCTCTCGAATTGTCAACTCCAGGACTGGTTTTGGTCCCTTCATTCGCTCGCTGCTTGCCCATTTTCTTCAAGGGTATGATGGTCTTGAATTGGAAGACGCTCCCGTACTGACTTCCCTATCCGCCCGCGATCCGTCGACATCCCAGCTGCACAGCGTGTCAAATAACCCCTGACTTGTCTCGCGCTCCCCCTCACGTCACGCATACACGCACGTTACGTAATAATCGCCTCATCTGTTCCCTTTGTTCTCCTCAGGTGCGCCGAGTTTAATCTTCTAGCCCAATCAACAAGCTCCCCTTCTGGAGATCCCCCGCTGCTCACCATCGTAGGAGACGTTGCTACCACCGAGCACCCTTCGCCTACCATTGTCACTCACACTATGACTCCAAGGGACCGACGCAGCCTCAGGGAGAAAATATCTTCAAGGTTCGAGTGTCCTCGCCTGATCTTTCGTCGCCGGTCCATCGTTTATTCTTATAGCAAGATATTTGGGCACATACCTCATGTCCCGATCTTCACCCAGTGGGATAGGCGGTGAGGACCATCGCCAGATTCGTCCCAATGACTCGATGGCATGACGGTCAACATAGCATGGATTGCGCGAATGCAGCGGTTCACCAGCACAATATTTCGGGTATTTCTGGAACGGGCGCATCCGGTGTTTATTCTCTCGTCTTGTCCAACTTGTACCAAGATGATAAAGATGGGGGTGATGTCATGTATGGAAAACTTGACCAAAGGATGATTCGTACCTGATGCCCGATAGTATCTATAGTGGCCAAGGTGGTAAGCAGCGCTGGTCAGAAACTTCCCCCCGAAAACGTGTATGTCACTCGCCCTTCACATGAACCTACCGCGATATTATACATTTTCGTGTAGTTGCGTTGCGGTCGACAAATAAAGGATCAGTCTTGGAACTGGAGTACAAACAAAGCATTGATGGTGAGGAAGGCGATGCAATAACGTCGACTTTATCGTTCCATTCACCGTCCTTTCCAGGTTTCTTCCCTCACTGGAAACCCCGTACGACTTGTTCGTTCGTGGAAATGTCCCTCGCAATACGCCCCTCTCCAGGGGTACCGTTACGACGGACTGTACAAAGTGACTGCTGTGCGTTTTCACACCTCGTCTGTGTCTGTTGTTCATCATTATCTCAGTGTTGGACAGGTAAAACGCGCAACGGACTCAAAGTCTGTCGTTGTCGACTAGAGGTGCCCATTTCCCTACATCTGCCCATCGTGTGTTGACAATCTCTTCGTAGCGACTACCTGATCAGCCCCCCATTCCAGTGCGACCATTCCGTCCTGGTGTCTTAAGGCCACCCGGGGACTATCTTGTCGATCCCACTTCCTATCATTCGACGTTCACTCTGTCCTCCACACAGTCAACAGGAAACGCCGGAACGGCGCCCATGACTCTCGACACGGAAGTTCCTGACCAGCGACAAGGTTCATCGAGACCAGCTGTCCTGCCGATCTACAAATGGTACCCAAAGGAGCGGTTGTTGGTACGGGTAGAACAACCCCCTCACGATGAAGATGTTCACATGGCAGAGGAAGAACGCCGCGGAGATGGGGATGCATCTAACGCCCCCGGGCGAACGGAGACGGCAGTTTTTCCTGATGGGGGTGACTAGGAAACAGGAAAAGCCACTCACGTTCATGTGCTGTGGTCTTGGAAACAGGAATGACAGGATGCTCTGTATCAGCCTGTATGTGAGTGGTCATCATATGTACGTGGATGTAACATGAAAGTGCGCCTGTTGTCGGAACGTTGCCATGTGTGCTGCGTCCCCACTGTCAAGTTGTTCCTGTACAGTGTGCAACAGACAGTGCGGGACGGGTATTTGCACGACACACCATGTTCAGTGGGTGGGACCCTCGAGCGTTCGTCGGGCTGCTGTCGGTGGTTGTCACTTTCCATCCCAAACGGCTTCTTCATTTTCTGGGGGACCGCGCGTCGCTCTCATCGGCACACCATTCTTCATTTTGTATCCTCTATGGTTACGTGTCAAGTTCTGAGCGCGTTCTGAACGCATTCTCAATCGCATCTTCAAATCACCCAATGGGCACGATCCCCCGATCTGGCTAGCTCAGTCTGGTACGGTGGTAGCCTATTGTACATACCTCATTACCTCCGCTGTGACTGGCTATGCTCGAGCGGAAGGTTATCTGTTCGAATCGCAGTAGAGAGCGAACGTGCGCTCAAAACGATCCAGCTGCACGAAGGAGGGAGACAGGATTCAACGGGACTTGATGGATGTAGGCGCCGACTTGGCGTAAGCGGAGCAAGGATGACATGTCAACTCGACAGGACCTACCACTGGCACCCTCGGGGCGTCCTGGTACACCCAACCAAAAAAAGCGCGATCACGCACCACCACGCAATCGCAAACGGGAATTCAAATTCATAGTAAGTGCGTCATATCGTCCGCTACACCATCTCTAGGATGGTCACACGTCCGCTCGTCTTCCGCCACGAATAGTCGTGGGGAAACTTGCTTCGCACGTACCGCACGCACAGCTTTCCCGATAACTCATCCCAATCTTGTGCATCGCACGCTAGGCTGCCCACTTCGGGAGCTGGCTCGTCATGATCAACGAGAACCCGGTTGATCTTGCACTCGGAGTCACTCGGCGCGGGAATCGTGGCTGCTTCCATCAGATGTCGCGATCCCGCCGAGGTTGGGGACGACTGGGAAAAACACAGAGGCCAGAACAGCCGTTGTGAGGTGAACACTGTCGGGGATCTCATGCTATACGGCGTTGGGGACGAGAACTAGGCACGGCCACGTCAGCAAAGACGCCCTTTCGGTGGGGAAAACCCAACACGATCACCTACGTCGTGAATGGCTATCGTCTTTGCATTGGCTTTTGGATCGTCTAGGTGTGGGTGTATGAACCTGATCTTGCCTTCGTACAGCGTCACGATCAGGCTTTCGCGAAACACCCGTAGCACCCGGCCGAAAGAAACATTCTCGGGAACATACGTCCACTCCGCGTGGAGTCTCACCGGTGCATCCTCGCACCCTGACGTCAAAACTCGATCGGAAATATCGTACGCGGCCATTGATCGCGTGGTGACCACCAATAACCTCGGTCGCTTCCCAGACAAACGCAGGTCATAGTGCGGCTTCAAACAAACGGATGAGCCACAGCCAACATCATTGCGGGTAATCAAATTTACCATCAATTTCCCCACAGGCACCCGCGGAGGGCAATCGATCTCTGCAATCACGTCCTTGATTACCCCGGTATAATTTTCGTTCAGCTTCATAATTCGAACCAGGTGCCTGCGGTCGTTTGTAATCCACCCATACACAATGTAGTCCCCGGCCGCGATATGATTCCTTGTCCGTAATGTGGTATGAACCATAAACGTGATCTTGATCGATGGTGTCTTCGTGTCTAGGTGACAAATCGCAAATCTTCGCCTGGAAATGAGCCCCCTATCAATAGGTTCAATGAGAGGATGGAAGATGACCCCACTGGTTCCTCACAAGGGTACGCAAAAGTACAAGATCGTCCCCTCGTGATGACTTGTATGGACCCCCTTGTTGCCCGAGGTACAACCAACACCACTCGCTCTGTAACGTCACTGAGGTGGCCGTCGTGCTTTTTGCTCCCGACGAGTCCATCATCGGTGGTCTAAACAAGCAGATATTCGAATGTCGAGCGGGATTAAGCGTCCGGCTGTGAAAGAGCAACACGAGCCAGTCGCTGCCGGGTATGAACCTCAGTCCCTGGAACACACCAGGGAATTCGAGCGGAAAGGAGTAGCGCCTGAGAGGCTTGAGAGCGCCTTGTGAAAATGCAGCATCGATACGCGCAGAAGTGATGATCTGGTGACGGATGGCCCCCGTTGGGGCATCAAGGAGATGGGGGTAAATCTTGGATAGGAAACGGTGTCTGATGAGCGCACCGTGCCAGACAGAGTGACACTGCGAGTATTCAAGGAGCGTCTTGCACGTCTGAGCGCGCCTGCATGTCAGTCGCTCGGGCGTCAATCATCTGGGCGGGATAGGCGACTTACGAGGCCTAAGCGGACCACGTCGGACGGCGACAGCAAGTTCATGATGAGCAACCACAAGTCCGCGACGAGCTCGACGGCCCGAATAGGCGTCTTCTGTGTGCCATCGTCGCCCGTCATCAGCGCACAAGATGAAGATGGACGGCGAATATCGGATGGGGTATTGCGGGCGGAATCATTTTTACGGTGTGGCGGTTTCAACGAACCTAGTAATGCGCCGGCCCGCTATTCCGGCCGCCGAGAGGGGAGGTCATTCTGCCATTGAGTGCATTAGCGAGCGTGTGAAATGACTCTTCTTGTTCGCCCGCCCAACAGGCTACTCGGCGGGCCCATCAGGAAGGACAGCGATCACCATGGTTAAGCTGGCCGTCTCGATCGAGCGAGATGATGGCGGTCGTGTGCCGAAAATACCTATTGAACTGCAGGTGACAGACCGCACCCGTCCTTATTCCCAAGGTGAGCCATTCGGAACAACTAAAAACGCTACACTGAGGGAGAGAAAACGCTGAGCGTCAGAACATGAACGCCACATACCCAGGATTTTGACTTCTTTCATTCCGCTAGGTGTCCTGCTAGTGTTTCTTCAGGTAAAGCATTGGACAGTGTACGGAATCAATGGTCTGTTTCGGATGTTTTGAAATTACTTCGAGCGCGCGTGTCAAGCTCGATCCCTCAAACATCCTACATCTGGGTACCGGATACGAATGATTGCATTTTTCAGGTAAACGCACTGCGAGCTTTCTATGATTCGTTCTCAGGCCTTTGAACTTCTCTGGGCACCCTGGAAAAAGGTGTGTTTCCATTATCCCACCATCTCTGCTGGCGATGCCCACAAGCGCCCATACAAGGGGTTGGCGACGGTGATGCCTACATCTCGGCGACTCACTCTCTTCTCGACCGTCCTGAAAAACGCCTTCTCCCGGTCTACAAGTTAAAATCAAATCCTTTCGATGTCTTGTTGGCGTGTTCCATGAGGCGTCCACGGTGCTGGGCACCATCGTCCCTCTGGTTGGATCTATCCATCCTTTCAGTTATTGGTCCGCTCTCCCATCGGGTCCTATACCGCGAATAGTTGTCTTGTGTCTGAGTGGCGGTATGACGTCTCTTTGTGGTGTTGTGGCAGGCGGCTCAAAGGCGTCGCTCAAACCATGTCGCGTCACCATGGACCGGCAAGCGAGATGCCAGCGCGATCAGTGCCAAGGGTACGACCGTGGTCGGACTCTCGGGGATGTGGGTGAGGATCCGATTGTTTTGTGTATCTCTGTTCATGAATTGCAGCTCAACACGCTTCTCATACCGTATCTGGTCGGCGCCTCCCTTGCCGTTCGCTCCATGTTTCCCCACACGCTCAACAACCTCCATCCCTTGGACTAGCTTCAAGGTGCCGAATGGAGCAATCATCCTGAAGACACCTGACCCTACCACCGCCAGTTCAAAGGAGACGCCATTCGGTATTTCCAGCAGCCTGCGAGAGGCTCCTACGGGAAGAGGAATAAGGTCGACGTGCTCTCGGAACATCATTTCGAAATGCCACGTTCCGATGTGCTGCGGAGCACATCACACCTGCCATAAACGTATTCGGAGACGAGCAATATGTTCTATTTATAGCCAGTCGTCAGGGTCGTTGTTCGGGCCGAGCCACCATGCTGACCTGCTTCAAGGACGGATACTGCTCGATGGATCAGCTTCAGGCTTGGATCCAGGCTATCGAAGTCGCACGGCAATTACATGATTTAGGAGAGACCTCCGCCCTAGTGGATGTCCCCCGCTCGACGTTGTTGGCGACTCGCGAAGCACTACCTGATTTCGTTCGGTCTGTGGCCGAAGCGGGGTGAGACGAAGAAACGATGAATTTCCCAAATCATTTGATAATGGGGATAGATGGACGTGGGTGGTGATAGCAGGGACAAGAAGAAACGTTGACCGTGTCGATTTGGCATGGCTTTGAGCGCACGTGTACCGGTCGGCTCTGCACCACTTATAAGGTTCTTTCACTAGCCCCGCTGCAGACTGACGAATCCTTCCTTTGGTTACTCCAACAGGTGACGATGATTCCATCAGTTCACAGTTGTCAGGCGTAATCATTTCTGATCGCTAGTGTTTGACATTCCACTGACCCCCCAGAAAAGGGTGAAGCACGAAACACCGACATCTCTTGGCTTGTATAAAGCGGGGTCGGAGCAAGTGACCTTCGTTACCCCTCAAGAGTGCTCGTACGATGTCCTTTCTCAGTTCCCGGCATCGCTACTTTGTGATCATCCCGTTATTCGCTGCGTTCATATGGTTCTCCACCCTCCTTGCAATGTTACTGACCTGGCTTCTCACTGGACGCCCCAAATATGTATCTGGCCAGGTTGCGGTCGTCTACATCTCCGATATCGGTGCATCCTATCTCAAACCGCTCTTTGTCGTTGGATGCTGTATCACTGGACCCGGTCTCCTTCTCTCCCTCACGATCGAACGTGTTCTCCGACATAAAGGGAGACTCGTCCCCGAACTCCATAAACGTGAACGTGTCCTCGGCCGACTCGCCGTCGTCGGCGCGTTCATCGCCATGCTCGGTCTCGCCCTGTTATCCGGGTTCGACACCGGTCGATACCCCACTGCCCAC
>JBBPKT010000244.1:0-27267 GCA_038089395.1 Pulveroboletus frians | reverse complement strand
TTTGTTGGGAGTGTGGGCAGCAAAAAGAGGTGGTTGGGAAGTAATATCTGCTGTTTATTGTCACCTTTCACCCCCTTTTCAAAGTCTGGCCTCTGGGATAGTGGATCTGCCAGATTAGTCTTGCTGGAGTGGTGGGTAAAGTGGTAGTCATACTTCTGAAGAGTGAGCTGCCACTGGGCTTGGCAACAGGAGAGATCTTGAGGGTGATGGAAGAAGGTAAGGTTGTTATGGTCTGTCAGGATCTTGAAGGGGTGGGTGGCACTAAGGAGGTATTGATGCCACTCCTTGAGAGTGAACATTACTGCTAACATTTCTAAGTCAGCTGCATGATAGTTTCATTTGGCATCATTAAGCAAGCAGGATATGAATGCAACAGGGTGCCAGACATTAATGTGGAGTTGAGATAATACTACTCTAAGATCTATCACTGAGCCATCAGTTTCAATCTGGAAGGGGTCATCATCTGTTGGCATGGCAAGGGTGGGGGCAGAGGAGATGGTGTCTTTGAGAGTGATGAATGCCTTCAGACAAGCATCGTCCCATGCAAAATCCTTTTTCTCCGACATGAGGGAGTTGAAGGGTCACACAATTTGTGCAAAGTTCTTGATGAATCATTGGTAGAAGTTAAGGAAGCCTTGGAAGCCTTGGAGGGCCTTTCAAGTAGTAGGGACTGACCAATCTTTGATGGCTTGGACCTTTTTTGGCTCCATCTTGACTTGGTTTTGGGATACAATGATCCGAGGAACTCTGTTTCTTGCACCTCGAATTTGCATTTGTCATGGCGGAGGTAGAGGTGTTCCTTACAGAGTATGGAGAGGACTTCCTTGATGATCTTCTGATGTTCTTTGAGGTTCTTGGTGAAGATCATGATGTCATCAATGTACACGACTACTACTCCTCAGTTAATGAGGTCACAGAAGAGGAAGTTCATCATGGTTTGAAAGGTGGTGGGTGAGTTCATAAGCCTGAAGAACATGACAAGGGATTCGAAAAGGCCTCGGTTAGTACAGAACACGGCTTTCCATTTGTCCCCTTCCTTCATTTGTACATTGTTGTATCCCCATCGAACATTGAACTTGGTATAGTATTTGGCTTTCTTGAGCTTGTCAACCAGTTCATTGATGAAGGGGAGGGGGTATCAATTCCAGATGGTGACATCATTCAACTTCCGGTAATCCTGGACCAGTTGTAAGTGTCTGTCCTTCTTTTTGATGAAAAAGAAGGCTGATGCAAATAGCGATTTGGAGGGGTGTATTAGGCCCGAGTTGAGGTTTTCCTCAAGGAAGGTGTTAAGTTCCTTTTGTTCACCTGGTCCCAGAGGGTACACCTTGCAGTCAATCTTATGCTCTCCAGGTAGGAGTTCGATCATGTGATCCCAGGGTCTTCGCAGGGGGAGTTGGTCAAAACTCTCTTTTGCAAAGACATTGGTGAATTGGTGTTCATAGGAAGGCAACACCTCTTTGAGAGTTTTCTTCTTCTTTTGTTGGAACTCCTTACTTGCTATATCTGTAGAGACATTGTGCCAGTAGGAGTCCAGGTTTATTTGGAAGAGGTGGTTGCCTCTAGTGAAAAGTTCTTCTTCGTCATTGTCTTCGATAGTGCTTAGAGGAGGGAGGTGATCGTCATGACAGGAGAACTTCACCTCCTCTTTAAGCCAGTTGATAGTCAGGTTTTAGGTTTTCAGCCAGTCATGACCCAAGAATATTGGTACCAATTCTAAGGCTGTTACAGCTAGGCAGATCTTCTCAACATGGTCTTGTATCTTTATTTTGACAATGACAAAGCTGTCAATTTTACATCTGGCATTGAGGGATCCATTGGCATTGTATATGGGCATCACCACTGGTAGTAGGGATGTTATGTTGTTTGACTAGTTTCTGGTTGATTGATGAACCAGTACAACCAGAGTCTACTAGACATCAAGTTGGGAATGGATTGCTGTTATCCTTGGTGACGAGGGGAGGTAGTTCCAAGGAGTTTTTGACAAGCCATCATATGGAGGCTTGGACATAATGGGGTTTCCATTGCAGGTCTTGAAGGACCATATATGCCTGCTCTGGAGGGAGGTCGGTGATTTGTTTCATGAGTTCCTTCATTATCTCCTTTTGTCTTGAGTCATGTATAAAGGACTTGAGATGATCCATGGCACGTGGTAGGGGACCATGTACTTGTCTTTGAATCCATGCTACGGACCATGTTGTGAACAAGTCGGCATGTCCACCGGGAATCGAACAACCACCGTCGGCCGGACGACCAAACGACGACCAGGGAAAGGCGCTGATAACGGAGCTACCCGGCAAGAGAGGAAAGTCCATATCGAGGACCAACCGGAGCCGTTACCACAGTAAAGCCAACCCTGAGGGACGAGGGACGAGGCCCGAAGGCCAAGCCCTTAGCAGACAGGAGAAGAGCCAATCTGACAAGTGGCTAAAGCTGGGGTTCCCGGCTTTAGGCCACTGGCCTTATATATTGCCTGAGTCCGCGCACGGACCAAGCTGTACACTACTATACATGGTAACGACAGTGGGAAGGTAAGCTAATAATACGGTAATGACTGTGGGAAGGAATGGAAGTATGGACGGATATTAAAGAGGTCAGGCTGCAAGGAGGCGAGCCCTGAGATCTGATTGTAGTCCATGGAGATAGGATCGGAGATCCGAGGATCGGGATCGAGATCCAATATATACTAAAGGATACAACGGGGAGATTAGATCGGATCGGGAGATCTAGGAGGTGGCAGGATTGCCGTGGAGATCCAATGGAGATTGAGGGTCTAAGGTAATCTAGGGTTGTGCCATGTGGCAACCTTGAGGCATGATGTCATGGTCTAGACTCATCAGGTGACGGATGATGTCATAGCACGTGACTGGTCATGTGATCGGCCTCATGGAGGTCACATGACGTAACGGACGTGAGGGTAAAGGAAAGTGAGGAAGAAAGGAGTGTGGGTAAAAGTTAGGTGCAAGGGGATTCGTAACACAGTGGGATCCTCCCAGCTGTTACACTTGATCCTAAAGGGTCAAGCGCGAACTTGGCGATGGTCCTAAGACACAGAGACAAGGGGGTACCCTACTGGCGGTAGGGTCAAGGGATTTGTCCTGGCGGAGGCCAGACAATGGACTTCCCGGTGACGCGGGTGGGCTGAGGACTTATCCCTTGTGATCGGGATAGGACGCAGGCAGGAGCAAAAGCGCTCACTCAAGTGTAGAGCGAAGACACACAAAAAGGAGGTTAGGATTGTAAATGCCAAGTAGGTCTAAGCTGAGGTACATGAGAACTACTTGGGGTTTATATATGAGAACGAGAGGGCACTGAGTAATCATATAGAAACTGGAAGAACAAGAAAGAACAAACGGCTGACTGATCGTTGAGTTGGCGAGCCAATAGCGAAAGTACCTTGGTTAGTAAGCAAGGAATGTTCTAGAAGATCAAAGAAGAGTCGGGTTCGTGGGGAAAGGAACTGCGAGTTTAGCGTAACAAGAGCTAAACGAGGAGAGATAGGTCCAAAATGGAAAGAGAAAAGATGTAGGCATATATGCAAATTGTAACACCAGCTAAATGTGACAATGTGGTCCCCTCAGGTGGGCAGGGGGTGAGGAGTGTCAACGTGATGAGGTACCTCTACTGGGGTGGCAAAGTAAGAGTTATTGAAAGACATGGAGGTGGGGGATGACAGCATCAGCAATGATTCAGTGAAAAGGGTGCTGGTGAAAGCATCAAAAGCAGCATCAGGTGGGAAAAGAATAGGAATAGTCTGCCCAGTGCTTGTAGTAGGGGGTGGAGGTGGTGCCATCCACTGATCATCAGTCGGAAGGCTCTGGCTAAGTTGTTGGGTGATAGTTCCCATAGGAATGAGGGGGGATATGACATGAGGGCAAGAAGAGGTAAGGTCACTGGACATGACACATATGGTCTTTGTGGAAATGAAGGGACAAGGTTGAGGGAAAACCTTGGGATGGAGACATTTATAAGCGTTGAGGATTGTCTTGGCGTTAGTCAGATCTGATTCATTTTGCCAGGAATCTTCGTAGGCAGTGTATCCTTTCCATCTGACTAAGAATTGCCAATGGGTCAGGGTTCCTTTGTGTCAGGTAATCTTTTCTACTTCATATTCTTCTTCTTCTTCTATTAGCTCCAGGGGTGGGGCCAGGTAGTTCGGGCTGTGGATGTCATTTTTGCAATAGGAAGATAAGAGGGAAGCATGGAACATGGGATGAATTTTCCACATTTTAGGAAGGTGGAGGCAGTAGGAGATGGGAGATAGAACATCGGTGATAGTGAAGGGTCCTTCCCATTTAGGTGCAAATTTGGGGGATGTGAGGGAGTGTTTCAGGTTCCATGCTTCTAACCAGACCTTATCACTGCATTTCCAGGGGGTGAACCCATGCATGTTTCGTGATTTCATAACTTGGTGTGTGAGTTCATGTGATGCTAAGGCTTCATCACAGAAGTGAGATAGCATGTCAAGTTGGGTTTTGACAGTGGGTAGTGGGGTTTCAGCAATAATTGTGGGTAGAGATTTGGGTTCATATTCCATCATGAGGAAGAATGAGGATTGGTTTGTGACAGAGTGGGGGCGGTGGTTGTGTGTGAATTCTGCCATGGGAATGTGTTTGGCCCATTCAGTGGGGTTTTGGTGGCAAAAGAGACGAAGGTAGGTTTCGATTTCCTGGTTTACCTGTTCAGTTTCGCCATTAGTCTGAGGGTGATAGGTGGTAGAGAGGGCAAGTTGGTATCCAATGAGTTTTGCTAGTGATTTGGCGAACTTGGAGGCAAATTGTGGGCCGTGGTCAGAGATGATTTTGTCATAAAGTCCAAACCTAGTGTATACCTTATGAAAAAAGAGGTGGGCAATGCCTTCAGCAGTGACGGTCTTACGGGTAGGGCATAGAATCACCCCCTTCATAAGCCCATGGTCGACCACAACCAAGAGACTGCCAAAGTCAGAGGACTCAGGCAGGTCCATGATGAGGTCACAGGAGACCTGCTAGAAGGGGCGGGTGCAAGAGGAGGCGATAGGGGTAAGTGGGGTGACAGTGGAATGGGTATTGGCCTTCATCTGTTGGCAGGGACCACATCCCTCAATGAAGTGCCAGATGAAAGAAGCCAGTCTAGGCCACCAATAGTCACGAGAGACAAGCTGCTGAGTTTTAAGGTAGCCCAGGTGACCAGCAAAGGGATGATCATGCACACATGAGACAACCTCATGATGCATGGCATTGGGGATATAGACACAACCTTGGAAGGTGAGGATACCAGCGTCATAGGACCAGTCAGACAAGTAGAAGTGAAACTTGGAGGCAACCAAACCTTCGAGAGTATAAAGGGCATTAATGATGACAGGATCAGAGGGGGAGGAGGCGATGACTTTGGTAGCAAGATCCATGTCGATTAGCTTAACAAAGAGGTCATTGGGGAGAAGGACAATATCCTCATTGTCATCGTCAGCAGAAGACACAAAGACGGGGCAGCAGGACAGGGCATCTGGGGCAGAGAGGGCAGAGCCAGGGACATGGGTGAACTTCAAGTCAAAGTCCACAAGGTCCAGAAGCCAGCAGGCTTGTTGGCGATTGAGCTTATGAGGCTCATGGAAGTAGGTGAGGTTTTTGTGGTCCATGAGGACAGAGACCACAAAAGAGGAACCATGGAGATGGTGGCACCATGCCTTAAGCACATGGATAACTGCTAGGAGTTTGTGATCATAGATGTCATAGTTATGCTCTGCAGGACAGAAGAATTGGGAGAGGTAGGCACATGGCCGGAGGTCACCATTACCATCAGGTTGTAGAAGGACACTGCCCGTTGCCCATTTTGACATGTTGGTGGTGATAGAGAATGGTTTTATGGGGTCAGGCAGGAGAAGGATGGGTGCAGAGGTGAATGTTGTTTTCAGGGAGGCAAAGGTGGCAGTGCAGGTGGGGGACCAATTCCATGGGTAGTCCTTCTTAGTGAGGTCAAGGAGGGGACGAGTGATGGTAGAGTAGTCAGGGATGAATCATTGATAGAAGTTGGTGAAGCTGAGGAAAGACCTGACGTCTTTTACCTTTAAGGGGATTGGCCATTTGGCAATTCCTGCGAGCTTAACAGGATCCATGGCGAGTTCACCAGGTTTGACTACCATTCCAAGGTACTTGACTTCAGCAGTGGCAAAGTCACACTTTTCTAGCTTGAGGTGAAGGTCAAGTTCAGTCATTCGTTTGAGGACGTGGTGGGTGTGTTCGACATGGGTTTCCTCATTGGGGGAGAAGATAAGGAGATTGTCCATGTAGATGACAAGCCATCCTTTAGCGATGAGATCATGAAAGGAATTGTTCATAAAACGTTGGAAGGTGGCAGGGGAGTTGGTCAATCTGAAGAACATGACTGTCAGTTCGAACAGACCCTTGTGGGTAAGGAAGGCTGCTTTCCAGCAGTCAGACTCCTTGATTCTGACATTGTTGTATCCCCACCTGACGTTGAATTTAGTGAACACTTTAGCTCCCTGGAGGCGTTTGACGAGATCTGAGATGAGGGGAAGGGGGTAGGTATCATGGACAGTATGTTCATTGAGGTACCTGTAATCTTGGCAAGGGCATAGTTTCCCATCCTTTTTCTTAACAAAGAAGAAGGGGGACGACTGAGGTGACTTGGAGGGGCAAATTTTCCCCACATGAAGGTTTTCTTTGAGAAAATCTTCTGTAGCCTTCTTCTTGGCTTCAGTGAGTGGGTAGAGTTTAGCTGACCAAGGTTTAAATGTTTCATCAAGTTGGATGGGGTGATCATAGGGGCGAGAAGGAGGAAGGTGGTCTGCCGATTCCTTGGAGAACATGGATGTGAAGTCAGTGAATTTGGGTGGCAATTGCACTTCCTTCTTTTTGGCAAGGGCTTCGATGGTGAGGTCAGTGGCGGTGGTAAGACGTTTGACAATTACTTCATTCTCCCACGCTCTCCATTCTTTGTAGGTCAGCCATCTATGTCCTCCCCAGTCCTGAAGATAGTCAAAAAGAGCACTATCCTGGAGAATTTAAGTCGATATCTAAGCTGAGATATCTACAGACAAAATACGGAGATTTATATTGTATGGGATTAAAATACAATGGCTCAAAAAACTGCCTGTGTTAAAACTGGATCTCCAGAATGCAACTCTGGGACATCTGGAGTTTGGACAGGACTCAGCTTCACCTTATGTGGTGTGCCCTTGTTACAAGTCCAGGTTTTCCTATAATAATTTCAGAGAATGAGATAGGATCAGATTTGACCTTGTTGCAAGCAACAAAGGTCAAGGGTGGGTCAGATAAGAGTCTGGAGACTCAAGGGAGTCAGAGGGTCAGAGACTGGAGAGTTTAAAATAATATTTGAACTGAAATATCTATAACAGAAATATAGTGACTTATATATAAATGTAAAACATAGGTATTAGTCAGAGTCTGGAGGATAGATGCTAAGTGTACTGGAGCTGTGCTCCTAAGCAGAGCACAGGAACAGAGGGAGGACAGAAGCAAAGCCAGTGGCTATGTACTATAAGCGAGAAATAGAGTGTGATGTAAAAAACAAGGAATACTAAATAGGGAGTATCCAGAATGTTAGAGATGCAAACTCATCAAGAATGCACCAGAGGTCAGAGAAGATGGGTCTGGAGTTGAGTCCAGAGTTGGATCTGAGGATCTGCATTGGACAGATATAATAGTCTGGATATTTGCCTATTTTGCACTAGATGCAATATTCTGTGAGAACTGCTAACCCTAACCCTATTGTGTAAGTGTACCAAATAGAGCACTAACCCTTGGCTGTGTACTGATGCAAAAATCAAGGGATTTGGATAAGATCTGATAAAATGGCAGCTATTTCAAAATCATAACTCATTTAGACAATTTTTTGACTTTATATTGGAATCACATACATATATTGGAACCTGGAATATCTTAATATGAGTTGACACATCTGGAAATGGTTCTATTATGTCACCTTTATGTAAATGTGTGTCAGACAACATATATAATACTCACTATCCCATATTTATTTGCCCATTTTTACTATCAAACTCTTTTCTATCTTTTAGAAAAAAAATTATATATTTTTTACCTTTCCTGATCCTTTCTTTAGGAAAATTGTTTTCTAACCTGACCTATGGAGGTTCATAGTAGTCCTGGTACATTAGAATGTCTACCCAGTGAAGCACTGATATCATAGGAACTAAGTACTTTCACTAATAAAAAGGCTATTATTTAAAAAATCATTATTAACGAGGCCAAAAACAATCAGATCTTACCCAAATCCCTTGATTTTTGCATCAGTACATAGCCAAGGGTTAGTACTCTATTTGGTACACTTACATAATAGGGTTAGGGTTAGCAGTTCTCACAGAATATTACATCTAGTGCAAAATAGGCAAATATCTAGACAGTTTTTTAAGCCACTGTATAGGAATTAGTCAGATGTCTAGAGGGCAGATACTAAGTAGTCTGAAGCTGTGCTCCCAAGAGGGTAGGAGCAAGACTAGTAGCTATGTATATGAATAAGGAATAGAATATAAGTATAAGAATAAGAATAACTAAATAAGAAAGTTCAGAATTCTAGATATATGAGCTCATCAAGAACATACCAAAGATCATAGGAACAGAGTCCAGAGTTGGATCTGGAGTACTGGATTGGACTAGATATTACAGTGACAATGTTTCCCAATTTGTCATCCATTCCTGAAGAGACTGTTTGGGATAATGTACCAGCATGATTCAACATAAGCATCACAAGAAACCAAGAAAGAATGTATAGCCATGTATGTAGCTGTCATACGATATATAAGTCATATGTGCCGTAGGGGCTTGTAAGAATCACTCAGTGACTGTCAGAGTCAACTAGTGTATTAATAGCTACCTGTAAGAATCACTAGAGAAGGTAGCTATGAGAAATGGTACATAGTACAAGGAAGTGGCTCACCTCAGTGACTGTCAGAGTCAACTGAGGTATGCGAAGAAATGTCTGAAAGATAAAGGGACGAGTACAAAGGACCGAGATTACATAATCAAGGTCCGCACCGTATACAAGTAATAACAACAGGGATGGCCCTTCAATGTGAGTGACCTTCCCTCTCTTCTTTGGCTCTTACTGATAATTCCATTTTATATTGTCTCTCATCCTCCTTTTAGCCTTTCAAGCTTACTGTGAGTGACTTATTCACTCCCTTGTTCTAAAGAATACTAATATACACTTCAGAAAGAAGATCTAGGTATAGATGAGGAGGGTAAGAAGAATTAGCTATGTACAGGTAAAGTGGAGGTTTCTAGGCTATTGACAGTAGTAGTGCTAGTTTTTGCCTGTGTTATTTACTGTGTTTAGTAATAATATTGCTTTTTTGTTTTTGCTCTATTGTGTCCTGTTGCATTTTATAGCTAAATTTAAAGATTACTATGCCATGCTACAGTGTACTACAGTGTATTCTGTATCATATAAAGGTTACTACTGTGTGCTACAGTAGTATTTCATAAACTTTCATCAACTATATATAAGGGGGAAGCCAAAAGGGATTACAAGAGCTATAAGTACTACATAGTGCTATGTAGTAATTGTTTTTTTCCTGATGTAGTGGTATTGCTCATATGGGCAGACATGACCCATAAATTTCTCAAGATAAGTGTCTTTGTCAAATTTTCAGAATGAGATGCTATCTAGGGAAATTGTAGGGAGCAGATGAAACATGGTGTTGCTTTCTGGTGCAATTCCTTACCTCAGTTCCAACATCTGAACTCACAATAACCAGTTGACTAATATTCAGAGCACTTCAAGATGTTAATAATGAGAATGTACTAATCACTGGCAAAATTCAAGCAAACCCTAAGTTATCATGGAATAGCACATTGAGCACAAGTAATAATCACTACATCCAGGCCAAATCAGCTGCAAAAAGTGACATTAGCACTGATGGGATTACCAAAGACAATAAATAGAGCTGAAAATATGAATTAAACTGATGTCTGGTAATACAAGGATGTGCTTTAGCCCCAGGCCAACAAGTGGTTAAAATCACAAAACGACGTGCAAAGGCAAAGCGAGCAAACCAGACAGCAGACTTAGAAGACAAGATAGGTAACCATATGCTCAGTCGTAGAAATGGTGTGGAGATGGATGGAATAGATGAAAATGATGATATACACAAATATGCCATGGTATCCTTTTGGGTCGCTCATCACTGCATGAGTTAATTGTCGCACTGGGCCTAAGGGTAGATAACTTTAGATTCATCACTCCAAGTCAGAAGCTGAGGATCCACGAGATGTTGGCGGCGATTGAGCTTGCTTGAAGCGTTCCGAAGTCGGTGACGGGGAGGTGAAGGTGAAGGCGGAATAGATGCGCTTGCGTTCGGGCGTTGAAAAGTCATTGGCCCGACAGGACGAGTCGTCGGCATTGCACGGTTTATCATCCATTGTTTGAAGAGGTTTATCAACCTTGGGAGAAAAGTAATCACGAATAACCGGGTCCACTGATTTCTCCTACAAGCATCATCAATGCACGCAGGTAGCGACGGAACAATTGTACGCACTCTTTCTGCCTGTACGTCGGGCTCCTGACTTCCTGTGGGAGACGCATCATAGGCTTCAGAGACGTCTGCCAAGGGCGAAACGGTCAACTCGTAGCATCGAGAATCGATGACGGTCTGGGAGATCGAGAGATGTGGTGGTCGGCGTTGTGACTCGTGTTCTTCGGCAACTGGTGGTAACGGGGAGGGCTTGCGCGAACGAGAGGACTTGGAGCTACCCTTCCTCGAATCAGCGCTTCTGGGTTTGTCGACCGAGGTGAGAGGCTTTCGCGTCTTCTTTTGCTCCCCCTTGAGTTCCCTGTGCTTTTTGGAAGGAGCTGGGAGCACTTTGGTAGTGAGTGCGCCAGTCTTTCTCTTCTTCGCTTCGGAGCCCGCGGTAGGACCAGCGCGTTGTCCTGTGACTGGATGAAGGTTCTCCTTCTCGATTGCAGCAAGGGTGGATAGTAATGTGGCAGCTGCGTCCGTGGCTGAGGACGTGAGGGCATCACTGTCATTGTGAGGCAGAGAGAGGTCCGACGGGATGTCCTGGAAGACAGTGAATGAGCGCACGGACATTGAGATAGGATGGTGTGATGGGGGTGTGGGAGACGCGTGGGCGCTGTGCAGCACGTTGAGGAAGAGAAAATGAAGCGCGTCGTCGCTCGCTTGGGATTTAAACCCACCCAGTTGCCATTTTGAGACCCCGCCGCTCCGACCCGCCTCAACCGCGACGGCGCGACGCGTCTCAGTCACGTGATTTCATAAGGCTGTGCCTCGTGGCGTCCACAATGTGCATCACATCCAGGCGTGGCGTCGCGCCCGAACTGCAGCCTCGTTCCTTCACAGCTTGGTTTGGTTTCCGCGAGTTCGCCAGTCAGTTAGCTGAATGTTTTAGGTACACCCATGACCAGGTGACCAGGGTCCAGTCTGCTTAGTATCCCGATCGCTGATCGAATGTTCTTCCAAACCGAGAATTTCCATTTTTCCGTTTTTCCGCTCTTTCCGTCTCATATTCTCTGCAGTCCCCCGCGGTCGTGCAGAGCTTTTTCCCGGCTGATGGCGAGTCTCCAGTACGCCTCGCTTGGCTGACTTGGCCTGTTGATCTCACGACCAGCAGCGCCACCCAGTCGTCCACTCCGCCCAGCTCCTGCCTTTTTAGGGGTACGCGTCCGATTTGAACAATATTGAAATGATGACTGATCTCCCTGCGGTTCAGTGCCGATAGAAAAGGTGGCCTGCATCGATGACATTATCGAACCTTCCCGCAAGAACGTTCCCCTCCGCTCGTCTATCACGAACAGCCGCTACCTACTGGGGGTCTGGCTGCCTCATGCCAGCCACGCCGCAACGGGGCGTAACTCACTTAAATTACCGGCGTCCTTAGCTCACTCTTCGCTCTTGTTTCCCACTGCTTCCTACCACATTCCTCGTCTTCGGACCTCTCTTCGACCTCCTAGGTCTCCGCCCTCCCTTTCGTCGTTGCAGTGCTACTCCAGGATGCCGCCCAAGTCGTCCTCTGCGAGCTCCTCCCCTCCCCCAGCCCTGGGTACGCTCATCGACAACGATACTCTCGAACTGGTCGAGGTCCTTGGCGTAGGGGGCTATGGTGTCGTGTACCGAGCCGTAGACCCACTGATGCGCAATTACGCCGTCAAGTGCCTCATCAGCTCACAGGTTCACAGTGGCTCCCGCCAGCGCCAATTACACATGCGGGAAATAGCTCTCCACCGTCTCGCATCAGCCCACCCAAACGTTGTCACTCTCCACCGGGTTGTGGAGGAGCACAGCTACACCTACCTCGTCATGGACTACGCTTCCGATGGCGATCTCTTCTCCCAAATCCTACATCATTGCCGCTACCTTGGGCAAGATCACCTTATTAAGCACATATTCCTTCAGCTTCTTGACGCCGTTGAATATTGCCATTCGCTGGGGATATACCATCGGGACCTCAAACCGGAGAACGTGTTGTGCTTCGACGGCGGACTCCGAGTTGCTATCACCGACTTCGGTCTTGCCACTACAGATAGGTTCAGCGAGGAGTTCCGCACGGGTAGCGTTTACCATATGAGCCCCGGCATGTCATTCCATCTTTCCCGCTCGCTTGTATAACTGACTTTTCTACCACCCAGAGTGTCAAGGTGGCGAGTTCGCACCAACAGGGTCTTACTCCCCCCTATTCAACGACATCTGGTCTTTGGCTATCATTCTCTTGAATCTTGCCACTGGCCGCAATCCCTGGAAGTCGGCGTCCTCATCCGACCCCACCTTCCAGGCGTACCTTCAGGACCCCCTCAATTTCCTTCCCACTGTCCTTCCAATCTCTGCAGAAGTAAACAGCATCCTTTGCCGTATGCTCGAGGTGGACTGGCGCCGTCGTATCACCCTTTCGGACGTTAGGGCTGCCATACAACAGGTCGATCATTTCTACGCGGAGGGTGTCATCTTCGAGGGAAGCATGGCACGTTGTGCATGGGAGATTGACGTCGACATCGAGAGTGATTCCGATTCTTCCACTCCTGGTGAGCCTGCCGAACAGCACGAAGAACTTCATTCTCGGTGGAGCAAGGACAGCGATTTGGAGATGGAGTACACAAGGCACTCTATCCGGGATCCGATCTGGGAGGAAGAGTTTTCTTCGTGCAACGCAACCTGGGCGATTGAGTCATCGATACGCTCACCATCGCCGGCCGTCCTTGAGCCTCTCAAGATTTACGAAGCTCCTCGTACACCCCCTTCTACTTACTCACCGTTGTCTCCCGTTGCTTCTGGTTCCATTCCGTCTGTTCCTCCTACTCCCGAGGGCATCAGCATGATACGAAACAGGCCAGCGCTTGGTCCCCCGAAACCTCTGAAAATCAACACCGAGTGCGGTCGTCGAGTATTCTTCACCAGTAGCAACAACACGCACGCCACTTTCTCTTCCATGCACACCGCTGTTGAAGGCACCACTCCTTTCTCTTCCTGTTTTTATCTTCCCTCTCCCGATTTTATGTCCAAGATCTCTCTTCCATGGACGTCGTCTGCAATGCCATCGAGCGTGGATCTTGGCGTCTATGCGACACCCGGTAGCCATCATACCGACCCGACGTCGTGGGACTACCCAGACACCGAATACTCGTCCTCGTATCCTTCTACCATGTCATCTTCTTCCGGCAGCGTGGTGGGTCTAGACCTGGACATTACTTCCAAGAAGATGCTGGATGACACATCACCTGCCCACTTGGCCATTTGGCGACGCGATCCTGCTATATCTAAGGCCATGAATCCTCACGTGCCTGCTGTGGTCATGAACACATGTCGACAGGAGGTACAGGCCCATATGGGCACTGTGTCCGCACATCCTCCACTCTCTTCCCACCAACCACATGTCCAAAACGGCGTTTCTGGACTGCTACCTCCATCTACTCCGCCTGTGCCGATTCCGATCCCTCGATCTTCAAATGGGAGTGAAGAGAAGCGTTGGTCTCCATCTCTCTGGCGCTTTTCCTTTCCCCGTGCTTCACCGCCATCACGGACTCCACCCAGTAGTGTTGAGGATGACCGTCGAGGAAGAAAAGGTTCATTCACTGATGTATTTCCATTTCATTCCTTTTTCACCTCTAGCCCTACATCGTCTTGGCGTCGCTCGCCTTCTCCACCTGCCTCGGAACCTTCGCCTACGACAGTCGCATCATCGCTGACTGGTACGTCAGGGACGTCTCGATTGCATGAACAATGTCGCCAGGCTGCACGACCACGGACGAGACGGCTTTGGTTTTCTCCAGCAAAATTATTTGCCACCGCTGGGGCTTCGTAGGAGGCTCCGCGGATGACGTTCCCCACCAAACTTGACCATTCTTCTCTTTTTCGCTCTAATTGCAACACAGTTAGGCATCACATTTCAGAGCGAATTGTATTGCTCTACGGACGATCGAAAGCATACGCTGTACAAAAGACGCACATCTTGCTCGTTTTCTTTTCGCTTCATTCATGTCAGTTGGCATACACATCTAGCCACCTTGACGTTCACCACCCTTGCATCGTTGTTTTCATTCGTACTTTTTCCTTCTTCCATTTGCTGCATAACGCATGTATGTATCAGTACCTGGCGTACGAGAAATTTCCCTCGCACACTATGTATCCGTGACCCACCCACACAAGCTTTGTTACGCTCCCACATGTGATTCGTAGTAGAGTGCATAAATCCGAAGGTACACGAACCCGCGGAACAGAGGAACGATGAATTATGGAAACACGTTTCCGACACGACGTATTACGTAATATAAAACATAAACACAGGGGTAAGATTTTTGTAGCATGACCACCCCTGCCGACATTTGGTCTCCTGTCGCTGTTGGGCTCCTCTGAACCGTCGAAGTTGTATAGGACGGGGCTCGTTTATCCGTTTATTTGAATTTTCAGTGTACTGACGCGATCTGAGACTTGGGCGCCTGGATCAATAATCGACCATCCACATGATCTCAGATCGAAGTACCGATGGGAGCGCGCGTACGAGCGAGTCTTGACTGGCAGACATGATTTCGTTCGCTGGCGTACAAATTAAAAAACAATTCCCAAAGGGTCGCCTTTGAAGACCGCATCCCCCGCATTTAGACCGCGGGGCCGTCCTTTTTGTTTTGCAAGGGCTTTGCCAAGGTCACGTCCTTGATCCGTGTTCTCCTGCCCGGCCCCCGAACCACTGGTGGCCAATGAACCATATGTCTTTGTCCGCCACGAGTATTCGACCGCGGTTTCAGTGTTCTTGCCAACGCATGATGCTTGTCGTGGGTCTTGTCAGCATAGCCTAATCTATGCCATCCCCCTGGGGACTCCAGCACTAGCCATTCGAGGTAGCTAGCAAAAAGGGAAATCAGCAATGGGCCCAGAACGGCAAATCAGGCCTGCCAGAGAATCACCGAGACCGAGTCGAGATTCGAGACAAAAATCAGAGATCAGGGTTGCCCGAACGTCGGCACGGGGCATCCCCTAAGAGTAGTAGGCTTTTTTTTGCCACACCAAATGCGACTGTTTGTGGAGAGGGGCCAGGCCAATGTGCCTATTCTATGCCTTTGTAGTCAGTCATGCAGATATCACGCGTCCCTGGTGCAGGTTCATAGAGGCGCAGTTAACCGGGCGGACTGTTTCGTCTAGGAGCTCTAATTCTCATTCTGTACGAGATCCTTCACAACTAAGTGAACGACTTCGAAGTTGGCACGTTCCTTCTCGATGGATGTACAGCTATAAATCGTACATTCCGTATCGCCACCGGTACAGCAACTGATATCGAGCGCCGAGACTCACTAATCGAAGCTTTCCTCATCGAACATGGCCTATTCCCCACAAGATGTCTACGCCAGGCATCTCGTCTCACGTCGCGGATATCCGCTATGGGTGCCAGAACCCAGCATGGATCTTCCAGATGTCTATGTTCGCGAGGGGCTCAGGATCGGGGATGTTGGCGTCGTCCCAGACGATGGGAGCTTTGACGTCTTTTTCAACATTTGCTTACCCCCTACCCATTCGCTCCATCAAGAATCCGGTGTACCTGACAACTTTACCCACATTCCGCTTAGTGGAAGAGACGTCGCCAAGTTTCCCGAATCTGAGGGTGCAGGGCGTATTATTTCAACTTCTTCGGTGACAAGAGTGAGGAATACAGGCGAATCCATTGAAGATACGACAAGGTGAAACATGATCCCACCGTGGGGAATCGTTCTGATTGTACTGCCCTTGACCAAGGCATGCGCAGCCAGGTCCTCTGAATTATGAATTCACCCTCTCTTCTCATGAAGGTGCAGTTCTAATTCTCCCCGAAGGCGCTGAACGCTATTATCTCCGTAACGAACGTCGATTCCTACATGAAGCGATCCAACACGCGGTGGACTGGTACACCTTTGCGGAGCAGCGCCTCGGCCGCATCATCAGCCATGACTCCCTCTACTTGATAACTGGATTCTACAAGTCTCGTTCTTGGTCCCTAGCTGCATATCAGCAAGGTGCCAGTGCGGGTGAAGCATCGGCACAGTTCAGGGCTTCGCAAGTCGGTAAGGGCAATATCACAGCGAGTTACAGTTGGGAGACCACGCAAGCCATGGATTGGCGTGTAGGACCTTCGGACCAGTACTACAATGGGATTCCAAACCAGACTGTGTTCATCCATGGGTTCAAAATTGCCATTCGAGAAGGCATACTGGGCACAAAACGAATCAGTGTCAAAGCAGATGTCCCTTCTGTACGACCCCACCATTTTGAGGTTTCCAGCGGTTCGTGGCTTTCGAGCCTGTGGGGTGGGGGATCCGCGACTCAGGATGCATCGACGGCCGGGCCTGGGACGGGTACCAGCTCAAACATGGACGACGTCCAAGGCGACCCTCCGAGTGACGAAAGTGATGACGCCTGTGAACATATCGCCATTAGCCGCTTTCCTCAACTACCTAGCTTAAAGGTATGATCCCAGGGGCTAATAGGTTAGGTGGTTAAGGACTAAGAAGGTGTCCAGCCCTTTCACCCCTCGGATTTCATTAACCAATACTTGTTGCGAGAGGTGAGTCTGTCAAGGACCATTGTTAGTAGGCTAATGCATCGTTGTGCGCAGGCACCTTTTGCCTCCATTGCGATTACCCACGACAACCAGTGGATTGGGTTACTTGAAAGGGTTTGTCCAGCACCAAATCCACAAGCCTTGGGCATTCATTATGTTATCCCAGGGACTGCTCAAACCCGAGGAAGCATCACAAGAAGACCGACTCGTGGCAGTGATATCTAGCAATTACACGCTGGCATCACACAAAGGTGATGGTTTCAGGCAAGTTTGTACGTCTTCAGCTCACCTCTCACAGGCGCAGTGTACTTGGAAACCACAACAATGGATGTTGATCCTGACGATAGCTCAACGACAACAGCGATGCCCTCAAGACAACGATGGGAAATTACCTCATGCACACCAAGTGACTTCCGGCCGTCGGAGGGAGATCTTTCTGTCCATGCATCTCGGCCCACACCTTCTGATATATTGAGCAAGCCCTTGCAGGGGGAACCCAGTAGTAGATCCGTCTGGAGGGATTACTCCAGGACGAGCTGCAACTTTTGCAATGGTATATTTCTATAGGCATCCCGCAGTGGTGTACGCTGAGCCATTATTACTACAGCGCGGAGTATCAAGTGCGATGGTGTACGTCCTCAGTGCGGGAGTTGCACGCGTCGATCAATTGCATGCACCTATGGTCGTCACCCCACGAAACATGACTTCACGGACTCTCAGCTCTACCCTCCGTTTCCTTCCTACCGACACCCCCCTGACCAGTTCTTATCTTCGACATCTACTTCTGTCGACCAGCTTACTCAGTCAAGCTCACAGCCGGATCCCCAGAGTACTGAAACTAGATACAATCAACCTTCGACCGTCCGACACGAACGATTAGATTAAAGTACCTATACACAATTGACGGTTCGTTTTATGAGTACGGCGGTGTGATAATGAGAGCGAAAACGATTTGCCCTTCAACTGTCTGACATGGACGTATACAGCACAGGGTCTGGAATGAACGTTGTTTAGCATGTACATGACGCGTGCTCTAACACAGAAGAGGGTCTGCAACCGCGACCATGGATTTACTCTGTCCACACAGCTGAACGAAACCACGAATGTCCCCTCGACTGTGAAAGTCGATTTTCCACGTAGGATAGCCTACAACGTCAGTCTGTCGTATGTTCAATTTATTACTGTCCCAAGAGTCGCTGCATTTCTTGAGTGCGTTTTGCGAGTGGAGTTATACTACCACCACATTCCATCGTGGATGATCAAACCTAGTAGGCAACGAGGTGTCCTGCATGAGTACTCTGCACAGACTGGAAGGCCAAAGATATCAAAAGAACGCTGGATTACAACGTCCTCAGATCCATCATCTTTCTCCCCCTGTCCCTCTCGATTGCATTTTTATTCCTTAGACCACTTCCTTTGTCTAACCGCCTCATACCTCCCCCTACGCCATCACCCATACCTAAAGGTGCGTGGCCAGCCTGAAGCATTCTAAACAGTGCCTTTATGACCATGAGGGGATTCCTGCTTCCCCACACCTTTGCGCTCGCATCCTTGATACCCGCCGCCTTGAGGACTTGGTGTATGTTTGGATTACACCTCAACCCGAACCCAACAGGCCGCGGCCGCAGGATAATTTTCGTACCCCCAAACTTGCCCTCGACCTCTGTCCAAAACGTCCGCTTTTCGAACCGCTCGACATAATCCATGGAGCGGAGTGCTTTGGCGAGCGCTTTTTCTCGTGCCACGGCTGCTTCTTCGTCTTTTCCCTCACCATATCCAACGAGACCGTTCCCGTTACCGACGACGACGAGGGAGTACATGGAGTGTATTTTGCCCTTGCCGGTTTGTTGTGTGACACGGCGCATGAGAAGCGGGTAGACGTGCAGATTAGCGACCTGTTCTGGCGTGAGCGGGGATTCACTTGCGTCACGGGTGTCGGCCAATTCTTCCAGTTCCTCGATCTTCTTGTCGAGGACGGCCTCGTGATCCTCGGGTATCTTGAGAGCGTAAGGGTCCTGGAAATCCTGAGCAGAAGTGTCGTAGAAGTGGCCCGTGATCATGGAGGGGTCGTTTCGAACGATGACGCGGTTGGCAAAGGGGGCACGTTGAGTCGGGGGAAAGTCTGCGACAGAGTGCTCGTCGAGGAGTTTGTCGTATTGCATGAGGTCAGGAAGGAACCCGTCTTGAGGGACATCTGCAAGAGGTACTCCGGGTGTCTGCACACTGGACGTTGTGCTGAACGCCTCAACCGTTTCCGGAGACGTGGCTGAGGAAGACGATGGGGTGGTGGAGTGAGCTCTTGGGTGGTGTATCGTCCGGGCAGGGATGCGTGTCCATGACTGCGGTGATCTCAACAATGCTGGGGCGAGGCAGAGCCTGTTCATCGTCCCCGGTGGTGTGCTCGACAGAGACCCAAATTTCCAGGAGATGGTTTTGTTTGCGCGACTTGCCGGTTTGGGCGTTGACTTGGTACAGGCATGTCAAGCGAAGGGTCAAACTCGGTCGCTGCAGATCTGCACGGTGCAGACCATTCAAACCTGTTCAGCTACATAGATCGGGACAAGTAAGCCTACACGTCGTTCCCAGTCCACCCTGTTACTGATGGTCCACGATGACAGCGTGCATGGACTGAATCTCGCCGTTCCAGAGCAAGCAAAGGAACTCATCAAACCATGGTCCGATCGAGAGGACACGAGCCAATTCGCAGATTCGGGAGTGGACGACCAGGTGAGGACGAGCCACGACGAACCTGGAGGTGACTTCAAGCGACCCTGTCATTTGCCGCAGATGATCATACACGTTCCCTTTTCCCAGAACGTGCGCATCAAGTCCGTCATACTCAAAATCGGTAAAGTACCATCCCTCTGTGTTCCCTGTGCATCCCCCCCGTCACCCCGTCGCGATCGCTGATGTCTCCCTTTCATGTCACCCATTCTTCACGCACCGCCCCACTCTCCTCCGATCGACTGCTGCTCGCGAATGACTGCAACGCATGGATAATGGGTATAACCGATCAGGACGTGGCGAGACATCTCCACGGCATCTCAAGATCTTCGCCAACTACCCGAACATTATTGATTTCGCAGACGCAGAGAACACACAGCCGCATCTCAATATGAGCCTTCTGGAAGGAGAGAGGGGGGCTGTGGAGTACCCTTTGAGGGTGGCGGCATTCACGAGCGTGCACGCGTTGAGCCTCTACTTCGTGAGTCGTGTTCTACTGAACCTTCCACATGCCCTTGGCCTGGATTCGCTGCTACGGATGAAGCTTCTTTCCTTTGAGATTACTATATATGGCATCATGTGATTGTCAGGCTTATCAACGGACTCCCTCACCGCGAACAGGGGGATTCGGCTGGCGGAGATCTGTCCAGAGTATATTTTATAGGGTTCAAGGGCGACTCGAAGACGAGCAGAAAGGAAGGCACAAACAAGCTCGAGATACCCGCCGCGAATGCGGCTGACGCACCATTGGTCGACCGTTTAAAGCAGAATACAGGAGGGCAGCAGACAACGGCGCGGTGAATTTCTGTACTTTGTATCCATGATAGGGGTACGGCCCCCAGAGTCCGGTCAGTAGTCTACGAGACCCAACTTGCTGTTGCATCCTCACCTTCATCACCATGTCGCCCGACGCTCACTTCGTAAGACGAGGAAAGAAGGAATCTCAGTATGCTCGTAGGGCACGGCAGACCCCCCTGACTCGGGCTCCGATACAGCACCAGAAATTGCTGGAGTTGCTTTCGGCGGACAGTTCTGCAGACGACGACCGTCAGCTCTGTATCTGACCGAGATAGTCTCGACCAGCAGAAAAGCATCTCCGTCAATTTGTTTGTCCACACCGCACGGCCACCCGGCGTGCGTACTGCCCACATGGTGAACCCTGGCCCCACTTATCTCTCTCGGTGGTACTGATGATCTCGCAGTTTCGTGTGGCTTCCCGCCCCGATTGTTGGATAGGTCTCTCTATCGAGGGGCCGCGGAATGAGACATTTTTGAATGGTACACTGGAACCATTCCCCGTACATCAGCTTCGGCTCTCAACACACGTTGCCGCGGGCCTACCCATTTATCCGTGTACCCCTGGGTTCGCTCAATGGAACACGACAGCCGAGTTGGGTGGCGTATTCACTGTTACCATCACCCCTGTACAGTGTAGCATCATTCTTATCCAAAGCAAGACAGTTTTTAGTAACCGATCAGGGCACTATTACTCGTAAGTTTACAAAAGGCATGAGTAGAAGTTAGTGAGAATGAGCAAGAGCAAGACGAGTTTCATTTTTTCTTAATCGCTTCGACCACTGGACCCACTTTCGTTAGTGCTGACGGACATGGAAGACCCTGCCGACCCCGAGCGTGAGCGAACAGAACCTTTAGAGTGCTTTGACGACACTGATAGCTCTCGTCCTCTCCTTTCCCCTCGACTATCATTGCTGCGTGAGCGAACAGAACCTTTGAAGTGCTTTGACGACGCTGACGACTCCTGTCCTCTCCTTTCCCCTCGACTATCATCGCTGCGTGAGCGAACAGAACCTTTAGAGTGCTTTGACGACACTGATGACGCCCGTCCTCTCCTCTCCTCGCGACTATCGTTGCTGCGTGGGGGAGGGGAGCGGGCATCACGAACAGGAGACTCGCTCCTATCGTGCCCTCGCCGCGGAGGTGGCGAGTCGTATCGATCTCGGTCACGACGCGGGGACGGAGAGTGTGAGCGGCGTCGAGGTGGAGAGACGGAACGCTGCAGCGCTCGGCGAGGTGGGGGCGACCGTCGGCGTGAATATGCAGGCGAACGCGGGCGACGACAGACTGGATCAGGTGACCGAGACCGCGATGGGGATCGTGACCGCGATCGCCTTCGCTCATATGCCATCTGACGACGACGCGGCGGGGATGCCCTCCTATACGAATCGCGCATAGGTCTATCCCGGTGGGGCGGTGGCGGCGGCGGCATCCTCTCTCTCTCCTTCCTCTTCAAATCCTCCGCTTCGCGCTCTCGCCTCATTCGATCTTCCTCCCTCCGCCTCAATCGATCTCGTTCCCTCTTTTCCGCCTCCCATCGCTGACGCTGTTCCTGCATCTTTGCCCGCTCCTCCTCCCGTTTCCTATCCCGTTCCTCACGCTCGATGAGCCGGATCCGTTTGTTTTCCTCCTGCTTCTCACGATCAAAGGCCTCACCTTCAGCATAGTCCCTACGTGTACCGAGTGCACGGGCCATCTTGTCCAACTCGGCTTTTTTTGCAGCGGCAACGGCGTGCGTGTCGGACGCTTTTAGATTTTTAGCAGAGGTCGTGAGTGAAGCAAGGTTTGCAAGAAGTTCTTCACGCAGCGCTGCTACTTTAGCTTCAATTTCTTCTTCCTCCAGTCTTTATCGCGGGAGTGAGAGAAGAAATGATAGATCAGCAACAGAAACAAAGGTATGAAAGGAAGGAGAGAAGGAGAGTAAACGTACCCATCATCCTCGAGCTTCAGCTGTAACTCCAAGCACTTGACCTCCACTTTTCGCTTTCGCTCGTGCTCCAAAATTGCTTCGTCAGGTTCCCTATGTTTGGGGGGTGCAATGTCCCACGCCGCAGCGCGCTCAGCGGCAGTTTCGTGCGTCCGAAGGACAGATAGGTTACGCTGGACGTAGCCATTCGTACCACTGGTTTGAAGATGAAAAACAGTTTTACAAGTCGTATTGTATTTGAAGGTGCTAGGACGTACCTTCCACGGGGGGTCGCCAACCCGATTCCATTGAACATGGTGGTTGGATGGCTGGGTGTATCAGCTGACTAAGACGGGGAGAACATTTAAAAAAACCGGTGGCGGTGTCGACTTTGAACTCTGATCAATCCCACCTAGATGCTAGTTACTAACTTACACGGGCCATAGCGTACAGAAAGTATACTTGCACATCGCGGCATTCGCAGGCGCATCGATAGTTTCGCTCTATTCCGAAGCATGGTCGCTCCGTGTGGAGGGCCTAATTCCCATCGCGGTCACGTCAACTTAATCTGTTCTACCCTTCTTCATCGTTCTAATTGAGGCTGGAGAACCCGTTGGCTATTGGACCAGGGCGTTATGCCCACGAATATCACTCAGTTCGATCAGTCCGAGGCTCTATTTAGCGTCCCAGCTATGAAATAACAGTGGCATCGCATTCTAAGAATATGATGTACTGCCATCGATTGAACGCGGTAACGCGACTGCGGATGATCATTCAAGCAAGGTGGGTCTTTTTCTTGTGTCATTCAGCAATTTATACATTCCTCTCAAGCTCGATCCACATGATATCCTCCAGCAAAGACATGGCATGGACAGTAATACCGCTAACAGGGCCCTTTATTTTTTGAACGGTGCCTTCTATTGAAAAGGACGGCCTGAAAGCTTCTCCGCACGAAGATTCATCCACTGCCAATTCTTTGTTCCCGAACAAGACATTCCTAACGAAGAAATCCGCCCGGAAAGGTAAACGGCGACGATGTGCATCTCCGTGAGGCATAATCAAATCCCGGGTTGAATGGGACGATGGACTCTTCTTACAGTTTCATGCCATGGCACTGTCAATCACGGTCGGATGAAACGGATAAGTCACGTAGTATCCTAAGAGCATCTCCGGTGCATACGGGGCTCGATATAGGCATCCCAAGACACTGGAGCTCTCCTGGCACATGTATGGTAGTCAAGGTCAGCGGAGGACAGTATCTCTGCCTGAGCTATCCAATTGTCGGATAACTGTTTCAGTGGCAGCTCATTTCTCGCTTTGGGAGGTGATGCCGAGGCTCTTGTTCTTGATGTTGCGGCAATTCTTAATTAACTATCAGGAACATTCCCTAATTTTAATCATTTCTTGTAATTGGTTTAATCTGGTACATGGGAGATACAACATTAGCGGAGCCGCGGGATCAAACATTTGGACATGGCCGTGTCCCGCACAGCTTGTCGAAATTCTCGAATAACCTGACTTATGGCATAACATTGCATAGAAACGCAAAAAGCAACTCAAACACTACTAAGTGAACAGCGATTTACTTGGACTCGCTATCCTACCGCTTCCGCCTCGCACTGCTACGCGTTGCAACGGTTGTGGCCCCACTTCCGGTGGCAGATGCCTTCAAGCCGGTGCTCTTCCGTCCCTTCTTTGTAGGTGACACGATCTCGCTATGATCCGGCGAAGTTGACGAGAGCCTCGATGACCTGCGCGGAGGGGTCTTCAAATCGGATGGCCGTGCCTTTGCCTTGCTCTTTGCGGTGGCAATTGGAATCGTGGCCCCCTTCGCCGATCCAGTCGCTTTGGTGCTCGGTCTCGGCTTTGTAGACGCGGCAGTGGACCCGCCAACATGACCCGCGCTTCTCGTACGCCGCGAGGAACGCGATGGAAGCGGCGCGATCGCATCGCCTTCTTCCTGCTCGTCTATTTCCGTATCTTCGTCACCATGCGTATCTGTGTGTTCCGCATCGTCTTGTCCGTGCTCGTCGTTGTCTTCATGAATCAGCGTGCCAGGGATAGTCTGACTCAAGCTCAGTCTACTTGAAGAAGTCCGCCCTGTGCGCGTTGACGGTCCACTGGCACCACCAACCGTAGCGGTAGTTGTCGTACTCTTCAATCCATGCCGGGGTTGGGAAGGAGCAGAAGGAGGTGGAGTCTGAGCCTGCGTCCTCGTGCGCGCGCTTCGGCGGGGTGAATTAATAGGCGTGGTCAGCGATATCCGATCGTCCTCTTCATCTCCCTCATTGTTGTCGCTTTCGCCTTCTTTTTCTTGTTCCTCCAGTCGGTCCTCATCTTCTTCATGACGAAACGCGCCAGGCGGTGCACGTGGTCTATTCGTAGTAGAGCTGGCGCTCATACTTAGACTCCTGTCCCCTTCACGAGGGGGCGGGACATGAGCGCGACGGGGCGGAGAGGCATACGAAACGTATCCATTCTCGCTTGAGCCCTTGCTCCCCTGCTGACCTGCGGTGCCACTCTGCCCTGCGCTGCTATTCCCACCGAACACACTAAATCCAAGTTCTGCACCGATTCCATGATCCTCGCTCATCACCTCGTCAACGTGATGCGCGTGGAAAGTAAGGTCTGCAGCGCCACTTTTATCGTATGTAAGGAAGTTCGCGACATCGACATCGTCATCGTCTTGTTCTTCGTCCGATTCGCTCCGATGGTCTCCTTCAATGATCTCGACATCAGAACCAGACCCCATGCTCACGTCTTCATGGTTACTTTCGTCGCCTTGAGTTGTTCCATTTTGTTTCGCCAAGTTGATGCATTGCCCTATGCTCTTCTCGGTACCGGCACCAGCCGGCGCGCCTCTAGGATTGAGCAACGCTCTTGCCGCCAGCGCCGAAGGCGGCTTATAGAACGCATTCGGGGCAGTTTTTGCACTTCCCCCAGTGTCGAAAAGCGAGACACGAGTGGCGGGTTCCGCAGCGCCACTTGGCCCACCCGCCGTACCGGCGGAAAATAGTGTCTTGTTCCGCTCCATGATCACACCCCTGCCCACGTTCACAGCTGCGATGGGAGGTACTGGCGACCCAAAGGCCGTAAATTTGGGTGTCGGTGGTACAGGGTGCGCAGATACTGGTTGCGGTCTAGGTATGTGCACTGCAAACGGCGACGCGGGCGATTGGTTCACCCTGCCGACTGCAGATACCGGCACCGAGGTTGCTTTGCTTGTAAAGCCAGCAACAATGGCCGATGGCGAAAACGAGATCGATGGAGTGGGCGATCCCGTACCTGCGCTGACGTCTTCCCAGCTCGCGCTTAATCCTTGCTCAGGGATGAGAGGTCTCTTCGAAGCAGAAGTTCCTTGTCTCAGCATAAACGAGGACGACGCGCTGGCGCGTACGCCAGTGGCAACTTTGCCTATCTCATGTTCTAGTAGTGTTCGTTCCGCAGGCGGGAGCGTCGCAAAAAGGTCCTGAATGATCGACTTTCGGTCGATCGTATCTCGACCAGCCAAACTGGTTTGGGAAGCAATATTTGAGGTGGATGAGGCACTTGCAAAGGAGGGTGAAATAGAAGAAAATTGACGGTCGAGTTTGATTGCGCGCACGTAGTCCCCGGACTGGATCGCACGCACGCAAAGGAGATCCTGCAGAATTGATCTCGCTTGTAAGGATAGCACAGGACCTGATGGAGTGGCTGTGTTGACACTGGACAAGGAAGAGGACGTTGAAAGATGGAAGGGTAAGGCGAGCGTATGTAGGGAGGACTGTTCGTATGACGAGAGTGGGAATGCAAGAAGCTGGACGAGGGGTTCTTGTTTCGGTGTCGCTAAGGTGATTTCGTTTGCATTAGTTGGATGTCCTGAACAAGGAAAGCGAACACGCACGCATCAAACACCAGCCTACTATCTTGCGAAGTAGTCTTTCTCTGGTATCACTTCCTTCTGGAAACGACTTTTGGTATGCCCAAGCGTCCATGAAAGACAGTTGAGCAAGTGAGAGCGCGTAGAGGTCGATGTCATCGGGCTCGGTGAGCAGGGGTTTGGCAGTACGGACGTACTTGACGACGAGCGCCGCGGTATCAGGGGCAGTACCATTGGCAAAGGAAGCAGATGAAGATGACAGAGCGAGCGCGTGCAAGATTTTGGAGACATAATCTCTATTCAGACGCGCATCTGAGAGTATGGAGACTGCTTTCTAAAGGCGGTCGGATCAACGTGGCTGATTGAAAAACCAAAAAAAAAAAAAAAAGTGGGGTTGCAAAAGTGGAACGTACTGCAAGGTGAGTGCCCGTGTCCAACAACCAATACGCGTCGGCCAACGCTGCAAACTGGGGTGCTATACATCGATCTTGTAAATAGCGGGAGTCCCAACCGGGGTTGGCTTCCTTTGGATCCGTGTCCCATGCCCACTTGAGAAGGATATACACCAAGCAATCCTTTTTGAGGATGTCGTAGGCACTCTCATCAATTACATCTAGAAGTTTGCCGAGGGCGGTCCAGTCGGCTGGAGGAAAGAGCATGTCGGGATTGCGTATGCCACCGCGAATAAGTAGAACATCAAATATGAGCAAATCGGACATGCGCGCCCGACGAGTCTCGATGGACTGTATTTTGTGTGAGCCAAACGGGAAGGCAACGGGTTTGGAACCAGTGACTGGGGAGAAGCGTGCAAGCCAATCGTCCACGTTCGACACGATAGCGGCGTGGTCAGAGTCCTTTGAGATGTGGACGGGATCAGTGTGGGGAACGGCGAGGACGACGGGGAACATACGACATCCATGATATGCTCGCGTTCGACGACGAGGGTCTGAACAAATGTCTGTTGGACC
>JBBPKT010000243.1:0-21992 GCA_038089395.1 Pulveroboletus frians | reverse complement strand
AGCCATTATTTGAATCCTACCTGTGTGTGTGGAAACCAACTTGCCAATTCCTCAAACAGACTATGATTTTCTTTGGCCCATTCCATATGATCAACAAAGGGCACCAATACACTGCATAACATTAATCCCATTTGCATATTCAATCATTGTTCCACTTACTGTCTGACTGCATACTCAATACATAGCCAAATATTCTTTTCCTGTGCTGTAATCAATAACTTCTGCAATGATCCATTATTCAATGCAGCTGCAGTCTGCTCCAACAATATTTTGCATCCTCTGTCAGATGTATCCATGTCTGATAATGTAACCAGTGAAACACAATAAAATAAAGAGCCTCTGTGTACAAACCTTCCAGTTTCACAAATACCTTTGGAGGAAATTTCATCTCACTAAGTTGCTCCCACACATTTCTCTTGTTAAAAGTGTCTTCAGCACGCTTTCTCTGTCTTGTAACTTGATCTTCTAAAGGGAATTCTAGGTCATCAGAATTGAATGCCTGTGCTACAAGTGCATCCCATTTGGTAAAGAGCATCACAACTGGCACTATGCATTCAAACAAGTGAGCTCAGAAAGCATTATTAAAAAAGATTTATCACCATTCCCAGTATCACATCTATTAAAGAATTTCTCTTCTGCAGCAGTGACAAGACGGCTATGTTGATCCATTGAAATACAGTACCTGCTCACATTAATCCCATCAGAACCTAGTTTAATATGCTCACTCACCATATTGCATGAACCTGCTTTCTCAGAATAGTGGTTGCTGTATACTCTGTAATAAAACTCTCCATTGTCTCAAACTCGTTTTCACGCCCTGCCTCAAAACCAGGAGAGTCATGGAAGACAAATTTCTGGTTACTTTTGAAGACCATCTCATGTCGGATATCATGCTCTCCACGCTAGAAAAGGTGTGATGGCTTCCAAAGACACGAAATTAATGTAACTCCAAGCTTACCTCTGTGGTGCCCTCAATGCCAAAGTCAACCTGATTGTGCATCAACCAACCACCACATTTCAGCTCACTCAACCATACCTTTTCCCCCTGATCATTGTAGATCTCTGGACTGTCCGTCGAGTTGCAGATCCTCTGGAGGATGGTCGTCTTGCCGGCATTTGCCCTGCCAATCACCAGAATCCTGAATCGTCCAAATTTCTCCATAAGGTCCGGGTCAACGTCCTGCATGAAGCGAGAGAGGTCCAGAGCTTCTTCCGTCTGTATGCCAGCAGCACGCGAGTCATCGGGTTGTTGCTCAAGAGGGACAGGGCCCACGGCCTGTTCAGCCTGTAAATCCAAACCTGCGTTCTCCGTCTCAACAGGGAGAGATCCAAAGGATCTGTTTTCGATCAGCAGGTTGTCCAAGCTCCCAAGGGATGCGACGGCTGGCATGCTAGGTTCCTCAGGCCGCTGGGCAGGCTGTGGAGATGAGGCCCTACTACCGATGGGGAATCGGATGCGTCTGAGTTGATTTTGTACGAATATCATCATTTCTGGGCAGTTAAGAAAGCTGGAAGGTGAGTGGAGTACGACCGATGATTGAGGAGATGGTAGTTTCAAACGATGGGTGCCCACGGAAAGTGCCGTGCCACTACGGTGAGTGTCACAAGTTTCCTAATCGAGTGCATGCGGCCCCTGTTCTCAACATCACCTGGTGCGAAACGATCGTAAAAAGAATTTACCCCTCATACAATGGGAGATTCCTCTAGATTTGCATCTCAAATCTGAGCTGCTGCAGATGACATGAAGAGCCAGACGAACGGGGCATGGTGAGCATTGCAGTGAGCTACGTGTCCGTTGCACTAGGTCCTTGTTTGTTTTCTGTGGCGATACTCTTTCTGGGCGTACTCACGAATATCGATTCGGGACAACCAGGCTAACAACTGCTGGAGTGCCCTTGCCTGAGGCTTCCAATGCCCGAGTCACCTGAAGATGCTTGTGCAAATACACTACGTGTAATTAATGCGAGAAGGCCGATTCACCGTGTCTTTCCTAGGCTCGGGATACCGAACTGGGTTCCTATACCGTGACAAGCCTTCGAATCTATTTTCATTTCGCTACGCATGCATAGTAACATGAACTCGATACAAGTCTCTTGGTGAGGACATTCGCTCATTCTCGTTCACTGATATCTCTTCAGCCCTGTGATTTGCATTACTACAGGATTTCTCGCCAGGTATCAGCGCAGGATTGATACGTACAAGAGATACATTTAGGGTCGCTTGTGGGGCCGTCCCCTCGAGCTATCTTTCCCACCACAAAAATACATCAGCGATAGCGGAGGCAAACCCAAGAGAAGTAATCACAATAAAATGCAGATGAGACTCGGGGAGATGGAGCATATTGTCCACCATTCAATCGTTGTGAGTATGCATGGGGCGAACAGATCGTGTTGTCCGAGTGGGAGATGAGACCGTCCAGCCACAATCACGACCCACAAGAGCTACGGAAAGCATACTTGAGCCATCCGAACCATCCGATGAGCCCAGGCACCAAGACGAGTAACATTTAACTCGGGGGTAGATCATGCAAGTGAGCTTCGAGTATCACACCCAGCCGCATCGAGACCGACAGATAGAAAGTGTCTGAGGGTGATAGACGCCTAAGCCAGTGTGAAGTGCATCAGGCGGCGATCATGACCAATCGAATAAAGCAGAGACGAGAATATTCACCTGGGAGGGTTTGAGATGAATCCTGTAAACCATCGCACCAGACAACCCAAAAATGACTATCAGTGCCCAGAAGACGACTGGTGTCGATACGAGGAGACAGACCAGTAGACAAGGATTACATATGGACACAGGAGAAGAGTCCGGAAGTGGCGAGGACTGTCTGGAGCACCACCAAAGCCGCGGGGAGCGAGGTGAATGTGATGAGGAGCAAGATGAACGTGATGAGGAACGAGGTAGAAAATAGCGGACCAAGTGGCGCATACAGCAACTCGAAACAAATCGCGCCGTGGAGAGGACACGCATCCATGAAGTGATACCATCACATGCACAAACTATCAAAGCAATGAGCCCGCAAACCCAGACGCAAACCCAGACGCAAATACAGACTCACGTTGACATCACACAAGCCAAAAAGTCGGTCTGCGATGACGTCCACCGCCCCGCAGTCCATGCCAGTATCAGAGGTCGAGAGAGCCTCATATCGTATATGCCGATCATGTGTCATAACCTAGTAGCTCCCACCCAGGGTGCAACTTCTTCCATTGACACTTGCACATAGGCCTTCATCGTAGCCATGTCCTGCACTGCCGCCGACGCCATCGCTATACTCGTTTGTATGTTCCTCCTTGCTCTCGCTGAGCTGCTCTCATCCACGTACTCAACAGCAGTGTACTGCGTCAGAGAATCCTGGCCCACCTTTGACGGTTCTGCATGAGTCATATCAGCACCTGAATGCGATAAGCCAACTGGATATCACCCTCAACAGCCTCAACAAGCCCGAGGCATGCCTTGAGACCCTTCGCGCCGACTCCATCACCAGGTACCTCGCCTACTTTCCCCACGGTGGCTTCGAAAATCAACGCATCGCGCTCGAAAATGCCACCACACTCGCCTGTTTCCTCAACCACACCCTCGGCCCCACTGCGCTAGACCGTTCGAGCACACCTGCCCAGGTGCTCTGGCTTAGCGATAAGCAATAGGGGAGAAGCTGTTGTGCACGTATCCTGGCAGACGTACTACAGCCGGATGAGTGTGGGGCTTATACTCGTCCCGTGGGCGTGGCTAGTGGATTCGGGATCAATCGGGACCCGGAAGACGCTCGTCCATGAGTTGGATGGAGCTGCGGCAGGGCTAGAGGAATGGTTGGGCGCTGGACCCAACGATAGACTCTTCCTCCCGGACAGCAAGCCATGCAAGTACCAGTTCGTGGATACATGCCTGCGCCTGCGTGGGAAGGCATCAAGTCCCTCCACAGTGCACATCCCTATCGACATGCCCGCTGCCATGCCCCAGCGGCTCACCCAGTTCGGAACACTCTTTGGTTCCTACGACTCCGTCCCCGAAAAGCCGAGAACCAGCAGGCATGGGAGAGGTGAGACGCCTTATGGCGTTTTCAAATGCAGGTTAACACTCACTTCCGAGCGGACCAGGAAGGTACCTTGGGGAAATATACGTAGATGCGGATGTGCGTGTAAGGGGGGGTTGATTTCAGGAGGGGGCACATGCGAACGTGAGGCTCATTTGGTGAAGCTGATCCATGACGTTCTTGGACAGGACATGGAGGCGAAATTGGGGCTGAAAGGATTGTTTTGACGAGAAGGGATACGATGGCATTGGCGATGAGCGATAATGGCAAGGACAACGGAGCAGAAGTGGGTGACGTGCCAGAGCCACTCGAGATATTGCCAGACATACGGCCACATACCCAGTCTGCGAGTGCCGCGTCCCACTTTCTGCCACCTTTTTCCCGCAGCTGCCCTGGCGCAACCGAATGCACGCAACGCCGAGCCTCCGCCACCTGAAAGGGCCCCTGTTCATCACGACGGATGCACTAGCAGGTCTAGATGATCCACTACTCCCGGCCGCTGCTACACGTACTCTAACGTCGCTTGGCGCAGAGACGGCCCATCTCGATCGGCATTGAAACAGGTATGATGGTGTGCGTTTAGAGGAGCACGCGACCCGGTGGATGCGTTGTGATGGGTGGGGCGGGGCCGTGGTGGGGACGGAACGGAGCACGTTTAGTCGGTATGTAGATGAGGGCGTCGCATGGTTGAGGAATTGTGCACAAGGGGCCTTACATCGTGCATTGTGGGAAGAATAAACCTGGTATGACGCGGCGAAGTGGCAGATCTCTCAGTTCGGCCACTCCCTTCCGAGTTCGTCATCATCTCGGAGCTCCTCATCGTTTTTACCCTCAACCTCACGGTGAGTCGCTCCCATGATTGTGTCCACCTCTCCTGTACCGAATTCCAGGTCCCATTGGCGCACATGGTCACACCGCGAAGCGGACGACCCCGCCTGCCCTCGCAGCTTACTGTTATCCACGATCCAGACCAACGGAGCCGGACTCCGCTCTGCGCTGCCGCCCGTATCATGTCCCACATCCGAGCTCACCTCAGGTCCCAGCACCGATCGTTGCCGTTCGTACATGCCGCGTATACACAATACAACAATTTTCTCTCCCCATGAGCGATAGCCAAGGACTGATCGTGTCGCCCGTAAAGGTGCGACAACAACCTTTCTGGATGTGAGCCCTCGGCGCACTTGTTACTCGCTTGTTGTAGACAGCTGTCTAACGTCAATCTAGAGACCTATCTCCACATGGAAAAAATTTATCCACATAAGGTACTGGGATCCAGAGTCAAACTTGGTTACGGTGATTCCTCTACCATGGCCACCCCTCCTCCATATATCTATTGGCTCGCTCAGCAACAGACGATCGATGTATGTTCCGTAATCTGACAGACCCCTTCATCATATTCACGTTTGTCTAGTATTGCAGAGGTGTGGTGCAACGACCATGTCGCTATACTGCACTCACTTTTGCTTTCACAGTGGCCGTGATATCGATATGGGTATGTGCACCTTTCGCTGACAGTACCCAACGCTTCCGTGTTCTCCAGACGTTCGATTACCTCCTCACCCTTGATGAAGAGGTATGAAGAATTCAAGTCCTTTTGTTAAGCCGCAGCATACTGACGCACTCCGTCCCACAGGTTCACCTGATCACTCAAGGATGCTGGGGCATCACACACATGTTCTACTTTCCTGCACGATTCTTTCCAATAGCAAACTCTCTCTGTGTGATTTACAGTGGGTTCGTTCCCACTATGTCTCGACGATCGCGATTCTAACATTCTCTCCAGATAACCTTCTCCCAATACATCAGCAAGCAAAAGTAAGTCGCTCTAGTCTATCAATACCCAATGTACTCACGTGTGGTAGTGCATTTTCCTCTACAGGCTTTCCGAAGGTGAGTAAATTCCATTCAGCTGTGACAGTGGACCCAAGACTCATCATGCCTAGTTTTCATGTTTTTGGCGATGTTCTCTGCAGAGGGTATTCTAGGTGCTTTATAGAAATGAATACACATCACTCACAGTCGTGCTCAAGGATTGCTCTTGATTCGAGCTATGGCACTGTGGAATCACAGCAAGCCCGTCCGCATGGGCCTTATGATCCTTTATGTCGTAAGTAACGAGGGTTTGATACTAACGCATCGCTGACGCCCGTAACGTATTTTGGACTTGCTAGATAGTCAGCATTGCGATGCTCGCCTGCTCCGCAAGGATAACTTCCCTTGATTTTGCGACCCTTTGTGTGCAGACACGCTTGTCGGTTGCAAACAGCTTCGCAACCACCCTCAGTCGGTTCACTGTTTCACTGTTTTGGAGCGCTTCCTTCTTTGAGCTTGGTGAGTGCTCGATGCAGTGACGCATTTGTTTTCGGTTCACGAAAAAAATCAGTCGTATTTGCCTTGACCCTCCTCCACGGTTATAGGTACCGTCGCTCTGACTTTCGCACCAATAGCAGACTCGTATCCACGGTTACTCAAGGCAACATGATCTACACCTTGTCTGTCTTTTGTGCGTGACTCCATTGAGATCCAAGGTGTTGCTTATCGATCGCGGACATGAACGCCATCAGTGACGTCAGTTTTCAACGTCGCCTTCTTCATCTTGCCGGTCAGTCAAATGCTTCCGACTGGTTCTGCCGTCCAATCACGCTGACGCAATTTACTAGCTCCAGGATGGCTGGGACGGTCTGCTTGCGACGTGAGTGCCCCATTCAGTGGCTCGACAGCCTCACGCATGGTACATAGGCTTCAATGTGCGCTGCATGGCATTGTTGCCTCACGGATTCTGTTTACATTACAATATTCACTCCGTAATCACGAGGACGTCACCACATTATCAATGTCTCCCTTGCACTTTGCCTCCGCGCCGGAAGACATGACGCGGCAAGATGACTTGTCAGGACTGGACAGATGAAACAGGGTATGCCTCGAACGTTCGAGCTCGGAGTTGACGTGGTTCTTGCAGAATAGGCATACATTACCCCCTGTAGCACCAACAATTTGTTTGGAGCAGAGGGAACATCCTCAGTACATGTTGATACATCTATCGACCCTACAATACCCGACTTGGCTTGTCCAACCACGAACTACATGTACCTTGCATATGACTGTTGACGAACGCCAGGGTGCTCACCTCACGAAGATCAATGAGGACTGTCTTAGATTCTGTCAGCCATCAGGTGAATCAAGACGCGTTTAGACGTTTGGACATTTACCGATGACCTCCCAGCGGAGTCCCGCCAAATAGTCTTGATCAGGAGAGGCTGAGTCTGGAGAACAGCCATTTGCACACGAATGGTTGCGGCTGTCTTACGACTGCCTCAGTCACCGGTGAGTATCACCCTCCTCATCGCGACCGGCCTTGGTGTGAACTACATAGTCCACACGTTGCTCTGTGACATCGCGATCCGTAATCTGTATCACGTCTGGGATTCTTGAATGCAATGCCAGAGCCCCTGTACTATATATGTCAAGCGCATCATTCTGTCCGGCGGTACGCTGCACGTTGAAATGTCCTTCGCCCATACAGATTAGTTTCCATATCCGCAGTGTTACAGGGTCGCATCGGAAGCGGGGCATTTGACGAGGCTCCATCCAGTTTCGCGTATGTCGGCAGATATAAATAAACTTCCAAACCGTACACCTACACGCTCGCCAATGTACAGACTATGCGAAACTAGCTAATCGCACGAAGCGACGAGAGCTTACAGGTATGATGTATATAGGTTGGCCCAAAAACTTTCTGACTGAGAGCGACGTAGAAAGCAAAGCTGTAACGAAGACGGGAGAAAGATGAAAATTAAATGAAAAAGATAGGAACGATTACTTTGCGTGTGTCTGGGTATACACGACGTGCGCCCGCAAGTCCGTGGAGCGCGTATTGCAAAAACGACAAGGTGGGGGCACGATAACGATCGTCGGCGGTGCGGATACTAGGCAAGACCCCAAATTAGGAAAAGTAGCTCATGCCCCTAGCAAAGGGTGGATGTGGTACGATCTCGTCACTCTCGGCGGCACTGCCTCCACTCCCCATTGAAACATAAGACGTGTTAGCGCGCCGATACTGTGGATGAGGAAACGGGGCCGTAGAGCGCCATTTACTTTCCCATGCGCGAAGGGCCGATACAAAACCGGGATTGGGATTGATACAGGGCCTATGACGTTTGACCAATGCGTGCGCCTGATCGTATGACATTCCGAGATTATGGATGAGGTAAGCAATGACGATGGCAGGTGATCGGGAGATACCCTAAGTGTCCGAAAGCAAAGTGTCAGTGCCGTTGCTTCAACGCTGTCTCTGGGAACACACCTGCTGGCAGTGAACGAGAACGTTCCCTCCACTAGCGAGCGCACTGGCGATGTACTGACACGCTCCCTCGAGATGAGGCTTCAGATCCGCGGTGGGCTTGTCGTGAATATCTATCCTGAGACATCGGAAGCCATCTTTTTCTGATATCGGGGCCCACTGTGTGTCGAGAACCTGGACGACATGTGTGATATGCTGACTTTTGAGTAGCTCGCGGTCCATGGTCGCGGACATGGACCCAAGAAAAAGCGATCCGGGTGGTATATTCGGCAATGCTTGGCTAACGGAGTGGATAGGCGGAGATGCTGAGTTGGGGTAATTTGTGGGCAGAATCTTGTGCATGGGCGTGCACATGGCCTCCATGACGTCCTTTGGCATGCCCTCAAAACGAATCATCTTTACCGAACGCGTAGATGGTGTCAACGTCGATGTCTGAACGACCAGACGTGATAGCAGATCTTCCAGGAGATCAAGGTCGAATGGGACGCGGTGGGATGGGATATGCGTGATGTTAGGAGAGCCTTCATTGAAGGGAATCCAGCTGGCCGTTCAAATAGTCGATCATGGAATGCTCCGTTGCCTGTTTTGGGAGACGGACCTGGCCGTTTTTGGGCTGTGTCGTGCTGTGTCAACTGACGCTCTAGACTTGAACATGAGTGACTGCTATCTAGCCAGTCCTGGACGAACCCTCCCCTGGACATGATACCTATTTTCCCCATGCGACCTCGACTCCGAGCCCCGTTTATGTCATCTCATTGGCCGGACCACGACTCCGACCGGGGGCCTGGCACTTTTTCTCGCCCTTTCAGGCAATATCCAGGAGGTCCCGTCAACGGACCCGTATCTGCCGCTGTCACTATCACGCCTGAACAAGGTACGCACGAACGCTAGAGTCCTAAATCCCGAGTAACACACCAGACATGTAGACAGCAGGCACCCACACGTGCACGTGGTACCAGGTCACAAACCCGACCAAGTCTGCCATTCTACATAATGAGTCGCACTGGGACGCAACAACACGCATACCCGCTGATCGATCTAACCAGATACCGCAATTAGGTGCCTGTTATGTGCGCCCACCACCGCCAAGTTCCTATCACTCGGATTCGATTATTATCTTTCGTGTATCTTTGAGGCCTCATGAGACCGCCGCTGTACGATACGATTTTACGTCCAATCGCCCCTTCTTTTCGTCATCGATGCTAATACTTTTCTGGTGTCAAGGCTATCCTACGATCTCACTATCCGTCAAGGGGCACATGTCCCTCTAGAAATGCGCACGTCTGCATGAAACAGGTAGTTGATGCCCAAATATATATAAGTCACAATAATGATGGGCTTGTGCGTGCATTTGTAGAAACCTATAAATACGCCCATGTAGATCTCCACGCACGATCGTTCTCAAGGTCAAGGTCAGCGCTCCCACGCCCCCTTTTTTCTTGTCCGGTGTCCTCCGAACTCACGGAAATGAATGCTGAAATGTCCGGCACCAGGGCGGAAGGGGATGAGAAAATCTAACCCTCCACAACTAAGGTCAAGGGAGTAAGAAAGGCGCAACCTTGGCCTTGGCGGAGCGATTTTATCCGGGAATCGCGGACGAGACCCCGTCAGCCAGGCTTCTCGGACACATTCCCACCCAACACGAGCATTGCTTACACCTTTCTGTCCAGACACCTCGACAAAGTCCAAGAGACACTTTATTTGACGACGAGTCGCCACGAGTCGCAGATATTTTACATACGTCAGACGCTGCCCCGTATGGTTACAGGTCATCCGTCGTTTATTTCCGAACCTTGCAGTAAGCCTACTTCCGTGCATCTTGGCTCCTGATGCCGTGTCTACAGTGTGGCTCACAGTGCACTGCAAAGCGCCTCTCAACGATCCGTTGGTCTCGCGCTGGTGCCTTGATAGTCCTGGATTGCTGGGCTCTCCCCTGCGCCATCATCATCATCTTGAGTCTCCGGGCTCGCACGCAGTACTACCCCGCACGTCAGGCACTGGGCGCTATGAAAAGAACGGGAGGCACACCGCGATTGGTCCGAGGAAAACTGTCAGACGGAGCGAGTCGCGTCACGCCTACAGGGCACGTGCATCACGCACTCAACGGTCCACCGGACTGACATCCTGTCCCATAAAGTGTGAAGCGGTGCCTGGCTGTCCTTGCGGACCTAGATCATGGCGAACTCGCTCTTGTCAGATCGTGGCGCGTGCACTGCGCCTGCACGTGTGCGCACATGTTCCGGAATCCAAGTATGCCCGTCGGCAGTCCTGGGACTCCTCGCAGACAGGCAACCTCTTATGAGCGGCGATGCGGTAAATCAGACCGTCGAGTCAATCCACAGCTACTATTACAGGACGGACGGGTGTGCGGGCGCAAATTCATCCACTGATCTCCAACACGGGAGCGAGGACGGGAGCGAGCCTGGAACCGTGTTGTCGTGATGCCCCATGATCTTGTAATTCTTGGCGACGTTTAATTAAGGGTAACATTTCGCTTGGTCAACACTCCTAGGCCTATTATGCGTGTACGTCGAATCGCCGCAATGATGACGATGTCGTGCTGGATGGCGATGATCGGTCTTGGCCAAGGGCAGGTTAGGAGTTCCTAGTCAGTCACGTTGGCCGAGTCACGGAGGTTCGTTGCGTCTCAAGTGTCCAACGAGTGTCAGACCATCTCCGATCAATATTCATGCACTTGCCCCAAATCAATATTCATGTATCCGAGATAATTTGGCTGCTGCGGAATACATCCGCGCTCCCCGCTGGATGGCAACCGGCAAGCCCCAAACAACACCACACAACAATCAAAACACCTCAAACCGAGTCTCAGATCGAGGGTATTGACGCGGCGAGCGAAAAAGACAAAAGAGGTCAGATCATGAAGATTGCAGAACACAAGCCGTGAAGGGTATGGACTCTGGAAGAAAATAGACGGGACAGGAAGCGAGAGGGACGCGAAACGATATCGACGTTAAGGATAGAGTGGATGGTCGTCCTAGTAAGTAGTCTACAAGACCACGCAGTTGTGTCTCTTGCTGTTCTTGGGCCGACTAAGAAGCGCAGCCCGAGTGGCGTACTGGAAGACCTCACGGACACCCTCTCCCGTTCGTGCTGAACATTCGAGGTAGTGCTTCGCCCCAATCTTGTTGGCCACAGCCATGCCCTGTGGCACACCATCGGGTAAACAAAGGTTAGTCAATGCTAGCTTGGGTAACGCACCTCCTCGGGTGTAACAGGGCGCTGGCTTGTCTTCCTAAGTTCCTCGATTACCCTAGGATCACGTCGAAGGTCCTTCTTGCACCCAACCAGGATGATAGGCAGACCAGCACAAAAGTGCATGACCTCGGAAATCCACTGCAATAGGAGGCTTTAAAAGGGGTTAACGGGGTATTAGGGGAGGTGACAGACCTTTTCCTGTACATTGTCCAACGAGTCGGGAGAATCAACAGCAAAGCAAATCAAAATGACATGGGAGTCGGGGTAGCTAAGGGGTCGAAGCCGGTCATAGTCTTCTTGACCAGCAGTATCCCATAGGGCCAATTCAACGTGCTTGCCATCAACTTCAACGTCCGCCACGTAATTCTCGAAGACAGTGGGAACGTAGACCTAGGAAAATAGACGAAATGAGGGCAGAATGTGGCGGAAATAAGGGAAGAAACAGGGGAGCACCTCAGGGAACGTTCCTTTGGAGAAAACTATCAACAAGCAAGTCTGAAGTGGAAATCAGAATGAACGTTGGCGACAGATGGAGCAGAAAGCGAACCTTTCCGCAAGCACCATCACCAACGATGACAAGCTTCCTCCTGATTTCAGACATTACGCGAGCGTAGAGAGTAGAGCGTTGTTCGTAAGCGGGCGCTGTTGGAGGTGATGGTCAAGTTGAGCGAGACCAGAAGTCGCGCGACGATACAGGGCGGTCTTTTAATCGCACTTTCAATCCGTCACGCATCGGGCAGGCTGTGCCACACCTGTGCCGCCCGTGCCGTACAGCTTGCGTCTCATACCTAGGGGGCCGGCATCAATGGACTAAGCGAGTCGTTCGACTTCAGAACGGGTGCCCCGTTTGACCGTCGCTTGGGCTGAGCTGTTTGCTGGCCGTCTCAAATGGCTTAGTGGAGCAGTCAGGCGATAACGTTACTCGTCAGACAGGGTTGCTTCATTTCGCAGATTAGTAGCTCTTCTCGTCTTCTTGGCTAATCGCAAACGAGTAACACCTACGCCTGTGGCCGACCGAGCGGTAGACCTCCACAGCTCTCATACTCACCCTCAGGCCCATAGCTACCCATTTTGCATATCTGGATTTCGTCCACGTCCCATGCACCAAATTCCGCTTTCACTGGCCGGCGCAAGTCAAGCTCTCCTTGTGGATATGAGAGGACAGACTGTGCAGCAGGCGAGCTGAGCAGGGACCTGTACGAGAATGGCTGCCGCAGTCCCCTCGCCCTGGGTCGGCGATAGATTGTATTGATGATCGTGCAGTGCAGCTTGTGAGAGTGCTGTTATACGTGGCAAGATAGAAGGAAGACACGATACGGACCTTGAGGGGGCGACGCTCTGTGATGAAGCCCGCTTCTCTGAATGCCTTGCTCACCAGCTCTGATAAGTCATCAGCGAAACGAAAGCAATTCCTCCAACAGTACTACTCACCACCGACTGCCTGTAACCTTTCTGCATCTTTATTCTCGAGCGAGGGTCCAAACCAAAGAACATGTGCCTTGTCTGGGTTGCCGCCATCTGGCGGCATGATATTCATCATTTGAAGAGGGACTTTAAGACGAGCGCCACGCAGGAGCTCTGAGACTGGTGGCCCAAGTGAAGACAGGAGGGAAAGCGCTTCTGGCAGGGTCTTCCTTGAATCAACCGTTCGACTTTCAAAAACGTCACTCGAGTTCTCCAAGTCTTTGAGTGTCATCACTCCCAGCGTCAGATGTAGTCTGCGTGGAGGAATCACAATCGTCTGGTCGAGGCCGGGCACCATTGGCGTGGTTTCCAGCAGTCTGCGCGTAAAGGAAGACACTGAATTTTGAAGTGATACATGATGGCCCTGAAGGTTGTCATGAGCGACTGTCCGAAACGACCACTCGGCGGGAGGGGCAGGGGACTGACAATAGGGAGCGACAGGACTTCCAAGAGAGTTCCGATCAACAGCCTGAAGAAACGCCGTTGGGATGTGACACGTACAGTGAGTAGGTGGAGGCTTGGTCGGATTACCTCTACCGCCGCTGTTGGAATGACGACCTTTGGACTGTCCTCTCGGCGCCATAGAGGAGAGTCGGCTCATCCACTGCCTGCTCAACAGTGCGAATGGGATTGTCTCGAACTGGTGAAACTGTCAATGTTCCTGAGCCGCCCGAAGACTATCACAAGCATAGCACCCACTGTAATGTCTGTACAAGTAGGTTGCAGGGTCGTCTTGACTTCGTACCAAAGGAGTCACCCCCACCAATGGATTCGATAGACAAGGCAGCGAGACAAGCCTGTTTCCTGTAGGACCCGAGGCCTGATCCGATTCAGTTGCTCACGTTAATCGGGCACAGCGTTTTAAGGAAATAACGTCAACCCTTCATACAAAGTGACAGTGTTCGGATGACATGTAGCCTTTGTAGGTGCCGTTGCCGTACTCCTCTCTGTCGCCCGATTTCCCCTTGTCTCTTTTTCCTTCCCTAAGCCCTCCTACGCTCATTCACAGGCTATTCCGTCCTTCCTTTTCCTGACCAGTTTTCTACCCGTTCATAGGGTCAATGAGCCCCCTGCCCCTCACAGCTGACAGCGTTGCCTGAATCTCGCGCAGGGCGACAGGACGTACTGCACCGTTGGTCGCTCACTTGAAACTTACTGGACTCCTTGAATCAACGCCTCAGACCACCTTGTAGCCACCCCGATTCCTACCGGGGCCCTTTTTCACTTGTCTCTGCCTGTCTCTAAAGCACGAGATTCTAATGGTAGGCATTCTTGACGCCCGTTCCAAGGGGAAAAACTGGGGACGGGCACCACCGGCCGAAGGAAATAACGGAACCTCTGGGATGGTGCTGAGTATGGATATGGTTTCAACGAATTACTATGCAGTGTATGTCCAACTTTGACACCTTTCGTGACTGTTTCGGAGTAAACGCAAAGCATCTAATCCCTTGATCCGTAGGACGTACACTGTCCCAATGCAGGTGGGATCTTCCCAGCAGAACTTCTCGTTGCAGGTTGATACAGGCTCTTCCGACCTTGTGAGATATGGATATGTTATCGTCTGCTCTCAATTTTTCTAAGCTGTTCTCCTAGTGGATCGCATCCAGTTCGTGTTCATCACCATCGTGCTCAGCGACGGGTGGACGTCTGTATGATCCGAGCGACTCCCAGTCAACAGGCACAAACTTTACGATGCAATACCTTGCTGGCACTGTCGAGGGTCCCATTGTATGGGACCAAGTACAGATTGGGGACTATATCATTCCAAATCAAACACTAGGTCAGCCAGTTCGTTGCGTTTCAGCTGACTATTCCACTCACAAGCAAAATAGCTGCAGCGACGACCGTCAGTGACGAACCATTATCGTATAGCTTTGATGGCATTCTCGGGCTTGCCCTCCCCTTGAATTCTTTGATTCAACAGACTGTTTCCGCTAGCACGGGTAACAACTCGGATGGAACGCCCATTTCTTCCAATCTCTTCTCCCTCACGGCGGTTGCCAACGCACTTTCTCAACCTTTCTTTTCTCTTACTCTCGCTCGTCCTGGATCCAGCCAAATACCATCCCTTCTCGGAATTGGTCGCCACCCTCCAGAAATTGTCACTGATCCTTCGCTTATTCGTTATTCATCGCTTGTCAGTGAGAGTGATGGTCCACTTTTCTGGAAGACCATTATTCGCGCAATCACAGTCTATGTCAATGGTCAAGCGCATTCCATTGCGCTGCAGTCACTATCCGGGACATCCGAACCAACTGCGCTCCTGGATTCGGGTTCACCTTTGATAGTTACAACACCTACGTTAGCCAACGGGATTTACGGAGCGTTGGGGATCGGCCCCGCCTCCGATGGAAACTGTGTGGTAGTTCCGATTCACGACTTGACAAGTTATTCACCACCACTTACAGATTATGTCCCATGTACAACCCCACTCAACATGACCATCACTCTGGATGGTCAAACTGAGCTTCCGCTGCATCCCCTCGACCTAACTACAGAACCTGTTGGACAATCAAGTTCGCAGTATTGCACAGGTCTCATACAGATCGGTCCTTCACAGCTTACGGCGACCTCTACCATAGGTGATATGGTCCTCGGAGTTCCCTTCATGCGGAACGTTTATACCGTCATGGCATACGAACAACCTGGTACCCTTGGAAGTTTCAATAATACCGTTCAGTTTGGGACGCATCCAACACTCGGCCTACTCGGTCTCACAAATATCACTCAGGCCATGGAGGAGTTCAACCAAGTTCGTGTGTTGAAACGACCCTTAAGCACCGGATCCTCTCAGCAAAGCGTAAGCTCTCTGGATGATGGCTCGCAGCTTCCGGTCGGTGTCAAAGTTCTCATTGGACTAGGTGGCTTCTTCGCGCTATGTCTCGCTCTTTTTGCATTGCGGTATTTCCTCACACGGAGGCGGTGGCGGGACCCCTCTCCTATTGAAGCGAAAGAATCGGATCAAATGTTGGAGCATGTGGCGTACCAAAGCTCGCGGGGCAAATCGCGCTCGAGTATTGGGGGGGATTGCGGTTCCGAATTCTCCATACGGAAATCCAAATTGGGCGACTCTTCGCTCGTCCTGGAATTATGTGATCCTTGGAGCCCTCATGCCGGCACCTCGAGCGACACCATCATCGGGACCGAGGCAGGCGAGGCGGCCTCGCCTCATTCATCCTACTTCCCCTCGCCCCATCTTGTCGACCGTGACCTTGGTTCACCGCTTGCATCACCAGATCTCACATCGGTATTATTGATGGCGCATGATAGGAGTGACTCCCTGACGAGCGACCCAGCTGATCCTGAGGCGCATGCTATAGGAATGGCTGGAATAGGAACGGCTGCACGGGGGAGCGTCATCGATGCAGATTGGCAGCATGATCGGTGGAGTTACGACAGCATCAAGTCAAATACGCCGTTACGACAGACCGGGGCCTCTTCCTTGCGGTCGTCGTACACGCTCGCATCCTTACACACCCCCTCATGACGCCGACCGGATGTGTTGAATTCCGCTCTCCACATGCTAGCCACTGTTCACCCATCAACGTGTTTATTTTCCCTTTATGGGTCGTATGTAAGGACTGCTTTCTTTCTTGCCCATGAACTTATTTGTGCAGATATCTGATCCTATTGTACTCCTGCGTGTTACCAACTAGCTGCATTACTACTTACAAACTTGCCTGCCACATCCGCGCTAAACGATTTGGTGCCAGGATGCTGGTGGAAAGTTATCTCACAAATGCTCCCTTCCCGTTTCCTTGCTTGATTCTAACGTTGCGGATCGTGGCTTTTAGCATTCATATAGGTGTGTTGGTCGATGTTGCATGGGATACATAGGAACATAACTACCGAACCTTGTACATTTGGACGACTACCTCGCTTGCTGGTGCATCTGTGCTCTTCCTCACCGAATAGTGTATCTCGACATCGAGTTCTCTCGAATTTTCCTCGCTCTTTTTGCAATAGAACGTGCCAGAAACAATCGTACCTACGAGGGAAAGAGGGGCGTGTCAGCACGAAAGAAAGAAGGGAAAGGCGGAACGGAACGAAACACCTACCCTCCTCGACAGAGATCGGATCCCTGAGCAAAAAGAGCGTTTGCATCCAATGCGTCGATTGACTCATCGGTCCCGTGCTAAAGCTGATGACTCGCTTCTCCTCACGTTCTTTCAGTCCCGGGCCCACGCTAGCCCTACGCTTGGGCGGTGGTTTACCTGCGATCGGCCACACTTCTGCGAGGGTGACGTCTCCGTCTTTGATGACCCGTACGGGGAAATTGGGCGAGAGAGGTTCGCCAGTGGTCGTGAAGAACGTATCAAAGTAGAGCACGAGCGCGTGGATCTTTGTGCGCATAGGCGAGGTCGAGACGAGCGAGAACGGGGTCGTAAACTCGAGTTGGCGGGCTGTGACAGATTGGAGATGAACATCCTGATGGATCGTTAGGTACACAAAAAGGAGGGGAATGACGTGAAAGGTTACTTTGAGTAGATACGGCTCGCTGACCACCGATTCTGGGCGGACAACGTCGATGATGGCATCCCCAAAGGTGTCGTGCTTCATCTCGGAAAGGTCGAAACCTGATGGTAATCATGGTCTACGCAATCACACGGCGAAGAAAGTACGTACCGTACACATCGTTCCAAAAGTCCACTCTGTCTCTCATTATCTCGCTGCCCTCGCAAAGCGCCAACATCATCCTGCATTGGCTCGGTGCCATGACACCCCCATTTGGACGGAGGAATCTATCACGTGCACGTAGAACGGAATCAAGCATCGATTCATAGAGTAAAGCATAGCCCATCCATTCGGATATGATGATATCGACGCGGTCAACGCCATCGGGTAGATTGATTTCTTCCACTTTTCCGTGTATTACGCTGGGATACCGGCGTAGATCAGGACGACGACGCCATGAGAGAAGTCAAAAAAGGAACATACGTCACAACGTTCTCCAACCCATTTTCCCGGACAATTTTTTCGGCCTTGTCAGCGATGGCGCTCGCCTCGACAGCATAAACATGTTTCGCACCAGATTTCGCCGCGAGTAGGGAAAGAACACCGGTACCACACCCAACGTCGAGAACGATCGCATCACGAAATAGAATGGGGCTCGTAAGGATAAACGAAGCGTACGAAGATGTTCGGACTTTATCCTGTATCATCACGGCGTGAATATCTATTGATTATTATTAATCATCACAACCCTCTACGACACAGTGGTGCGTACCGTTGTACCCATAACTCTGGAAGTAATGCGTATCATCATCTCGGGGAGCCTCGCTAGTTGATGTCCCGGGATCATTTATGATCTCAGTGATGCCGGAGATGTTCAGATTTTGTGCAACGAATCTTCGGTAGTCTGACAAGTCGGTTTGTGCCTGTGATAGCCTGCCTTCAAGAAGTTGAATGCGTCTGAGAGCACTGGGAAGGTCCGAGGGAGGGCTTGAAGCGTATTCGGAGGAAGGCCCATCTTCGTCGTTGTCGGACCAGTCATCATCGAAATCAAGTTCTGGGCGAGTAAATCATAGGTAATGCCCACAGTGAACAATATGCTAACTTACGGAGCAGAGGATCATCTTCGATGACTGGGATAAGATAGTCGTCGGACGTGAAGAACGATTCAGCCCCCGTTAGATTGCCGACATCTGCAGGCGTCGATTTCTATACGCAAGGACGACAAGGTGATCTTCAATACAAACAGGAACATGGTCGATCTTACATGTTTCCGGATGAAATTGATTAATCGTATCCTACGATGAAGGTCCAACTCTGTTCGCAAGTCAGCTTCAGCACTATACGCGACATGCACGCTGAAAACGCACTCCACTGTTTGCTCACGGCTTGCAAGTCAAATCCATGCGTGAGTTTATCGTATGCTAGAGCATCGGCTGCTGTGGGAAACGTTTTATCCTCGAAGAGCGATCGACAAGCTTGGAGTTGTCCTTGATCGGAAATCCAGTCTTCGAAGTTGTTGTCTTCCTCTGTATAGTCTTCAGAGTCCGAGCTTGAAGGTGTCGCATGATCATCCGCGTCTTCTCGGGTGCGTGGAGGAACGGCGAAGCGAATACTCATGTTGGCGTTCGGGAGACTAATATTAAGCGAACGGCGACTTGGTCGCGGGGCTGGCTAACTGACGAGCGATAATCACGCCAGTCTGGCGCCTACATCCACAAAAACAGATCTACGAGTAATCGGATGGGTGAACGGCTATAATTCCACTGCGAACTACATGAAGTCCTCCTCGATTGCCTTGCCGGTCAGCTTTGGAACATCTGGGTCCTCCTCGACATTGAATAACAGATCATAAGATCGTGCTGCCTTTTCTTCTTCTCTCTGTTTCCGGAGTTCAGCCTCTTCTTTTTTCTTAAAAGAATAGAATGGTAAGTCTGGGAAACACGCCTAGTACTGGATGCTCACTTTCTGTGCGGCTATCGCACGCTTCTCTGCACTCTCCTTCTTGATACGGTCGGTCTTTTCTTGTTCGTGGTCGACTACCTTTTCGATTTTGGTTTTGTTAAGGCGGTTGACAATGGGGTTTTCTCGCTTTGGAACATGTACTAATGGAGGGATTCAGTAACAAAAACGAGAGGAAACTCAGGGTGACCCACTTCTCTTAACCTGAGTAGAGTTGTGAGATTAGACACGCCAGCATTGGATTCCGTGACAGCCATACCCGTTTGTCGTTATGGAAGGAAACTTGACCGACTGCCATGTCACCTTGTTTCTTGCGAACGGTCATGTCACTATGGCTCGTTAATCACTCTGTATGTCGTTCGTACCTTAAGGTTGTCGGCAGGCGTATATATGATCGTCAAGTTATCCTTCTTGTTCCCTGGAAGATCACAAAGTAAGAAACGGAGAAACCACGATCTGAGGGATTACTCGCCCTCGATCGAGTTTGCCTTTACCAACTGAGCGCAGTCAGTCAAGAGTACTTGCGGTATCGCCTCCCAAGTCACGCCTTCAGGCATACGGAGATATACGTGTGCAGAGGAAAGTTTGTCGACATGGAACCACACATCCTGAGGCCATGCATATTTGATCAGGTCTTCGTCTGATCTGTGCGAGTGGGTATCGGTCTGGCATAGAGGACCACGTGGCACATACTTTCGACCTTGTCCTTGCCCATGTAGATGGTCGCTGGTGGATCCACCGCTGATGGGGGGTCAGTAAGTTCCTAAACGTGAGCCGAGGGCTACGCACCGGACGACGTGAAGAAGAGGACCATGTTGGTTGTCGAGTTAGCGATGACAGCGGCAGTGCAGTATGACTGGCAAGGCCGTGGGAAGACCGACCGCCGAGCTCTCCGTCGTACCTTGACTTGTGACCACATCCACGTCGCTGTAAACCCTACCTCTTCTCGACTTCTTTCAAGCGAACGTTGAACCATATCTCCAATTGTAAGTTTTATCTCATCAATTGCAAGTCCTACGTTCATCGAGATCCAAGATCGGCACGAGTCGCGCACCAAATACAAGAAAAAAAAATACCAGCGTAATTCAAGCCAGACATGCAACCTGCACCGAATCGGTTAGGACTTGGTCTGCGTCCACCTTTGCCATCGTATGGCCAAGGTCCCTCAATATCGGCTCTCGCACAGCAGCAACAATTGATGCATCAGCCATTTATGCCACCCCAAAAACAGACAACTCTGTTTGTGGGCTCGATATCTGGTGGGATAACCGATGGCTTTCTCAACACGATGCTCGCCGTACGTACCACGTATTACTTCTATCCAGTGATAGCGGCTCATGGCACGTGCTGAATCACATTCGGATTGGACGTTCAGGCGTGTGGTCCTGTCAAGTCATTCAAGCGACTCATCACGCCCGCGAACAAACCGCAAGGATTCGGTTTTGCAGAATTTGAGGATCCAGACTCTGCAATCAGATGTTTGACGCTCCTCCAGGGCGTCGAGCTACCGGCGCTGGAGGACGGTTGCGCAAACAAAAAGCTTCTGGTGCGTCCCATCCACACTTTGTTGACTGTTTCAGGCCTACGTCGCATACATTTTTCCAGATCAAAGCTGATGAAAAGACGAAGCTCTTCCTGGATGCTTATTCCGCACAAAAGATGAAGACAGACGTGAGCCTTGATCTTTCATTTCCGTATCTCTGTTCGTATTCTTACTGTACGGAAAAGACGGACGAAGCCCTGCAGCAGCAGGCCAAAGCCAAGGTCAACGAACTTGTCGAAGAGATTAATCGCGCTTCCCAGGACGCGGCCAATAATGGCCTCCTCGATAAGGAGAAATACGTCATCCCTCCTCACCTCCACGATCTTCAAGAAGCCGATCTTCCAGAAACCCAGCGCGGACTTGTCATCTCTGAGATCGCACAATTTCGCGAACGCGCTGCGAAACGTGAACGGGAGAAAGTGCGAGAAGTTCGCGAGAGTATACCAAATCTCTTGACTGTGGCACCGAGTGGACCAAAGTTGAGGGACTGGGGTAAGCCACAGTCGCAGCAACCATCTCAGTCGACACCTGGAAAAGGTCAACAGGCACAGGGGAAAGGGTCACAAGGTTACGGCAAGCCTGTTGGGTTTGTGAAGGCGGAGGATGCAGGCGCTGCGACAGGAGCGCTAGATGAGCGGAGTAAGGGTGTAAAGACCGACGAGGAAATGGAGAGGGAACGGAAGGATGCCAGAAGGCGAGACGAGGAGGTCTCATTTAAGGACGTAAGTTTTCTTTTGATCAGGAATCGGACCCGGACACGTGCAACGATGCTGAACGCGTTTCCACGAATCCTACAGAGAGAACGCCGTTACGAGCCTCGAGAACGAGCTCGTATAGCTGCACTGGAACGATCGATTGCGCGTCAAACTGCCATCAAGGAAGCCGAAGAACGGGATCGTGTGGAAATGCAAGCTCGGCTCGACGTCTGGGACGATGACGAGAGTGATGAGATATTCTACGTAGACAGGTGCGTTGACTTGATTTCCTTGATCGCTGTCCTCTGATAAAATATGACGCCC
>JBBPKT010000242.1:0-27396 GCA_038089395.1 Pulveroboletus frians | reverse complement strand
CTCCCACACATACTTGATTGTTCTTCTTGTTTCCAAAACATTTTTCAATTACTTATCACTCATCTTTTGCCATTGGCTCACTATCAGGAACAACACAAACAACTCAAAGTGAGAAGTAAGTGAGGCCAAAACCATGGAACAGACTAAGGTGCGGCAATAGGCACACACACAGAGAATGAACCATAGCGAAGAGAATCACTTGTGGTGATGAGAATTCCAAGAACGAAGGCTAATTACAGGATATGTACTACTTATATAGGTAATGCTAACCCTAATGCCTGTTAAGCCCTAAGCAACGATCGAGATCTGGTTAAGATCCGAGCGAAGCCCTTGACCCGGGATTGGTAACAGATCAACGATCTATGGATATAAATAGGTTAATATGATCGGTCTACGATCGGATATGAAATATAAATAAGCCGGTTTGTAAGCAGATGATAAATAGAATGAAATGATGTAGTATGATGTCTTAAATATGGAATGATGTCAGAGGTCGTGTCAATAGGCTAGACTTGACGTAGATGGAATGGGGTGATGCAAATGAGGGTAGCCTAGACCCGAATTAGTGAAATAGTGAAGGGAATGGTAAAGTAAGCGGTGAATTAAGGAAATGGGATTAGAATAGGGGCGTGAAGTATCGTAATAGGCATTGAAGAAATTGTGGTTCTGACACTCACTGACTCAACAATCAGTCAGCTGTTTATTCTTTCATGTTCTTTCAGTTTCTATATGATTACTTAGCATCCCTTTGCTCTTGTATATAAACCCCCAAGTAGTACCTATGTCTCCCAGCTTAGACCTACTTGGCTAACTCCTTTTCTTGTGTCTTCACTCTACACCTGAGTGAGCACTTTTGCTCTTGCCTGTGTCCCATCCCAATCACAAGGGATAGTCCTTGGTCCACCTGCATCATCAGGAAGTCTCTCATCTGATAGAACCAGGATAAACCCTTGGCCTTGCTGTTTGCAAGGTACCCCCTTGTCTCAGAGTTCTAGGACCTTTGCCAAGTTCATGCTCGACTCTTCAGGATCAAGCATAACAGAGTGTGTACTAACATGGCATTAGATGTAAGTCCAATCATCCTATCTATCTCCAACTGTGTCATATCCATTCCAAACTCTGTTCTCTGAACCCCTCACTCCTTTTCCAAATATCTGCACCCTGGACTTCATACCTCTGCACCTGGACTTCACTTTTTTCTCTCAGACTTCTGTACTTACCATATTTAGTAGTCCCCTTGTCCTCCTTCAACCCTTCATTCTTACCTTTGACCCTTTATTACTACCTTAGACCCTTCGCCACACCATACTATATGTTACCCCTTACCATATGCTCTCTCCTTACCCAACGTACCTTTCCACACATCTTTCCATTTCTCTGTCCAAACTCTGAACTGGACTTCCAGTATATAAGTCTCCTGTACTCTGTCTTATACCTTAGTATGAATATCACACTAGTCACCTCCAGATTTTTGTCTGGTCTCTCTCACTCTCTTCCCTCACTCTCTTCCCTTCTATGAAATATGAGGACTGAATCTTGGTAAGGGCATGACACATAAGTCCTGTGCCAAAGTCCTCCTAGGTATCCCCTCTCTGCTCCATCCTCCATTCATCCTCCAATGAACTTTGTGCACTCACCTTCAGACCTCTGACCAGACTTAAGTCCAGAGGACCCAGACTTGACAAACTGCTTCTATAGGACATTGGTAACTCCTATGTAGAAGCTGTAGGAGTTCATCCAGGAGTTTGTTAATGAACTTCAGAGTTGGACAGGAAGGCCCAGAGGAAATCAGAGTTGTTATCTCTAACAGACATTAGTCCATTCATCTCACATAACAACTGAGTATAGTATCCCTAGCCCAATACTACTCTAAACCTTTCAACCTGCCAATCCAGTCAATGTCTGGACTAACCAGATGCTGGATTGAATACCCCAGTTCCAGACTAACAGCAGGTCTAGGGCAACCATGTCACATTGTAAGGTACCCACATTTCATATGTTTCTCTCTATGACATCTATTAAGGTACTGTGAAAAATCTAAGTAATTGCCCACTCAACCACTGCCTAAGGAGTAGCAGGAATGACTATATTCACCTAAGTAAAGAGCAGTAATTGCCCACTACACCAATTAGCAATAGTGGTAAGATAAAGTAAAACTTGCACTCACCTCAGCCAGTGCCTAAGGAGTAGCAGGAATGACTGAGGGGAGCCCAGGAGTAAAGGGGATGTTGTTATTATTTGTATACAGTGTGGATCTTGATTATGTAATCTTGGTCCTTTGTCCTTGTCACTTTATCTTTCAGACATTCATTCATATATGTTATGAACCGCGTGCAACTAACTTTTATCTCTACACTCTTTTCATCACTTTCCTTCATCCTCATGCTCCTTTCGTCACGTGACCTCCACGAGGCCGATCACATGACCAGTCACGTGATACATCCAGACCCTCGACGTCATCCATGACATCATTGCCTCTAGGGTTACATGTTGACAACCCCTAGAATACCCTAACCCTCATCTCCATTGGATCTCCATGGTATTCCTGCCACCTCCTAGATCTCCTGATCCGATCTAATCTCCTCCCTGTATCACATCATATTTATCTTAGATTCCATCTCTGCAGATCTCAGATCCAGATCTCAGGGTTCGCCTCATGGCAGCCTTACACATCTCATCTCTGTCCACACTTCCATTCTCTACCCACGGTCATTACCGTCTTACCATGTGTAGCATAGCCTTATCTATTACTTCCTTGTATAGTAGTGTACTGCTTGGTCTGTGCGCAGACCTTGCCAATATATAAGGTGGTGGTCCCAGCTGGCTAAACCCTAGCTTTGACCACTTGTCTAGTTCACCCTTCATAGGCCCCTGGGACTTGGGTTAAAACCTCGTCTGCTAAGGGTTTTCCTCTGATTGGCTATGCTGGCACTTGTAGCTCCCCTGCCAGGGTTACAGCATTCCATTCTCTGCTGGCTAGCCTCATTATCGGCTGTTAGGTTTGGTTGTTTCTTCCGGCCGAAGGGTCTTCCTGTCCCCTTCGATGGCTGCTCGATGCAGTCATAACAATATACATACCTCAGTTGACTCTGACAGTCACTGAGGTGAGCCACTTCTTTGTACTATGTACTGTTCCTCATATGTAGCTACCTTCTTCAGTGATTCCAACAGGTAGTTACTAATATAACCAGTTGACTCTGACAGTCACTGAGTGATTCCAACAGGGGAATATATATATGAAGTAGGTGGAGATGCAAGCACAAAGTCCAGTCAACTCCAAAGTGAAGCAAGCAATCTCCATAAGGAAATAGTGAAAAGGAAGGAAAAATAGCATAGAGTTATGGAATGGGGATGAAGCAAAAACAGGGTAAGGAAATGACATAAGGAGTAAGTACTGACATGACATTGAATGTAAGTCTGACCTTCCTATCCATCTCTGACTGCTCCTATAGGACATTAATGACTCCTGTATAGGAGTTGTAGGAGTTCATAGTACAAGCTTACCTTTATAACCCATACTATAAAAGTCTCTTTTCTGTCCATAGCACCTCAGTTGTTCTTGCCTATCTGGCAGCAGCTGAGGTGAGCATTTATATACTTATTACATTCCCCTTTTCTTACATACAATAGTCCAAGATCACTCCAGATTTACTAGCTGCATGTCCATAAAAAGGTGGCCAGAACCCAATAGATATGGTAAGACTTTGGGGTTAGTTTGTTCATATCTGTCATATCTGCTCCAAACCCCATCCTCTGAACCCCTTACTCCATCTCCGAACCTCTGTATCCCAGACTTTGTACTTCCACACCCAGACTTCTGCCTTTCCTTTCAGACTTTGTAGTTACTATATTTATGTAGTATTCCCCTTTTTTCCCTTTGGCTCTACATTCTTATCCTCAACCCTTCATTCTTACCTTAGGCCCTTCACCACATCATATGCCTCCTCCTATGTATGTTCTCCATCTCCATATGCTCTCCTCTTACCTGACATACCTTACCATGCATTCCTCCATTCCTCTGTCTGAACTCCAGACCGGACTTTAGTATATAAGCCTCTTGTACTCTGTCTTTGTACCTCAGTATGAATATCACAGTAGTCTCCTCCAGACCCTCATTTGGTCTCTTTCTTGCACTCTTGCTCTCCTCCTTCCTTCTGACAGAACCTATTTATTTCTGTTCCTATTATTCCTTTTATCTTATCTTATCATCACCACATGACATTATCTTTCATTTTATCTAGATCAAGGTAGATCCTTCTAGATCCTTCCATTACATCATAGGCTAGATCATGACATCATTTCATTTCTCGCTTATTTATCCATCGTATTTAGAGTTCCATTCTGATCATATTTAATATCCATTAGTAAGAAGCCCTAGCCCATGGTACAGGGTTTACCTAGGTTTTTGGGCATAGTCAGTAGTATATAGTCATAGCACTCACCTGTAGATTAGGCTCGTGCTTGATATTCTAGTCCTTTCACTCCCATTTACAGAGTGAAGGCCTGGGCGTCTCTTAGCATACTTTATGCTTCAGGTTAGTTCCTGACACCTTCCTATGAAATACAAGGACCAAACCTTGGCAAGGGCATGACACATAAGTCCTGCACCAAAGTCTTTCTAGGTATTCCCTCTCTGCTCCATCCTCCATTCATCCTCCAACAAACTTTGTGCACTCACCCTCAGACCTCCAACTGGACTTGAGTCCAGAGGACCCAGACTTAACAAAATCTCACTCAGTTCCACTACATCTGGCAAAGCATGGGCAGGCACTGCCAGAAGTGCTGGACTAATCTGGTAGTCACCAGGTGTCACCCAATGCAGGGAGCCATTGGCAAGCAAGTCATTCTGTTGAGTACTCATCAGGAAATGCGGCCAAAGTTCATGACACCTGGTGACTACCAGAATAGTCCAGGCCTCTGGCAGCACCTAGCAAGGCTTCACCAGATGTGGTGAGACCAAGCGAGATTTGAACAAACTTTCCCCAAGCTCTCACCAGATCTATTGGGTTCTTGCCACCTCTGGTCAGATTCGTGCTGTTCTTGCCAGTGCTAGCTACCTCTACTTAGATTGGAATAGTAGCAGACACTCAGAACAGTTCCCAGTCGGCAGAACCCAAGAATTAGAGTTCAGCTGTTACTTAAGCATCTTTACACCGATGAAATATCATACTGTTTGTTCAGCCAAACCTTCTACAGGACTTCCCTGTGTTGTCTCGATTAACACGTCTGGTCACAAGTTGTGAAAAATCTAAGTAAAAGGGCAGTGATTGCCCACTCAGCTGCTGCTCAAGGAGTAGCAGGAATGACTATATGTATTTACCTAAGTAAAAGGGCAGTGATTGCCCACTACACTAATTAGCAATAGTAATAAGGTAAAGCAAAGCTGGTGCTCACCTCAGTCGCTGCCCAAGGACTCAAGGAGTAGCAGGAACAACTGAGGAGAGCCCAGGAGTGAAAGGGAATATATATATAAGGTAGGCAAAGATGCAAGTATGAAGTCCGATCAACTCCAAAGTGAAACAAGTGATCTTCGTAAGGAAATGGTAAAGGGAAGAGGAAACGGCATGAAGTTATGGAATGAGAACGAAGTGAAGATAGGGTAAAGAAATGACATAAGAAATGCATACTGATATGCCATTGGACACAAGTCCAGCCTTCCTATCCATCTCTGACTGCTTCAGTAGGACTTCGGTAACTCCTATGTAGGAGTTATAGGAGTTCATCCAGAACTTTGTTAAGGAACCTTGGAGTTGGACAGGAGGGCCCAGAGGAGATCGGAGTTGTCATCTCTAACACAAGTTTGATCTCACATATGCCAGTAAGCTTCAGAATGTATGGGGTACACTGCTGAGTGACATTCATAGACACAAACTGAACTCTAGTTACAGTAACAAAGATTCAAAGGTTCGGTTTCATTGGTCATGCTCTCCCATTACTCAAACAAGACCACTGCAGGCCTACTTGGAAGGGCCTTTGGATCCATTTCTGCTCAACTTCAGGATACCGTTCCTGAAACCTATCTGAGAAACGGAGTGACACAATAGGACGTTATGGCAAGTTTCTCTCTTTATTCCCTTATGATGACTCCTGCTGTCTGTGATAGCTTCAAGACACTGGTCTTTGTTTTTGGGATCATTGATCGACTTGTGGCTGACATTGTAAGTGAGTATTTGAGTTAAACTGGCATGACTGATTTGGATTCTCAGGTTGACAGAAGGACTGATTAATTGTGCATTCGGGCACACTCTCACTTTTTTGAGTAAAGGATACCCTAGCAAGGTCAATATTGCATTGGCCAGTTGGATAGTGGTTCCAGATCATGGCCTTCAGGTACGTTCACCATGCAGACCATCTTCAGCGCATATACTGACCCATTTGTAGCAAAACATGACTTCCACACACATGACTTCCCAACCGCATTAGTAGAATGCCTATTATCCAAGTTTGTTGAAGACACAAGATCATGCTTGCACCCACTCCGATCGCATACATCTGATCTTCCTATCTTAGAAAATGCGCTGTAGTGTACAAACGGTAATAAAATCATTTGACATTGGTGATAACTAGAACTAGTGCGATCTGGCAAGAAAGTGAGGTCCTAGGTAAGTCCTAGCCAGGACTGGCCAGGACTGGCCAGTCATGTGGATCTATCGCAACCTCGTGAGAACGACACGCTGGTGGCGAGATCTCGGCGGTCGTGCCCACAAAGTATAGTCACTAACCATATATCCTAAGCTTGGCGAGGTCTAGCGGTCCTCGCGAGCGTATTCCAGTCTGGCTAGGTCTGGCAACGACTCACGAGATCCGGACCCGTTTGCTGATGCTAGACTGACCACATAAATGCCAGCTGCTGAAACACTGATCCTCAGCCACCCTTACTCGACCATTCAAGCACCAGCATGTTTCGCCTGGATGATTTCCATGATGTACACACACAGATCCATGTCAAATGGCCAGTGTCATAAAAAAGATCAGATAGCTTGCGGCACGGTAGACTCTGCAATCACATATGCCTGACAAGTGAACTAGCGGATGTATACGGGGGAATATAATAGAAGGAACAAGTCCATGCACACAAGCCACATCGACAGAACTCTTATGTCTTTTTCTTCTTGTGCGACTTTTTCGGCGCAGGAACAACAGGTGTGGGCGATCTCGATTCCTTGATTTCGTCGTCCTTGTGCACGTCTTCCAATCCCCGTTTCTACAAACACAGCCAAACGCCTGAGTAGCCCTCAAGACGGATAGAACAAGAGACCCACCTTTCCCCTCCCCTTCGATTTCCCCTCCTGCTGCGCCAAAGTCTCTGCCTCCTTTTCGATCATCCCCAACAACGTATTACACCTCCGCTGCAGCTCTTGCGTCGACCGGCTTTTGAAAAACCAGTCAAATCGGAAGACTGGGAATTCGGAAATATCCCGTTTCATGCGCTCGTACACGTCCTCCACGCGCATTCCGTAATGGTTCAATCGACAGAGCAGGTACCGGTCTTCTTCCTCGGAGTAAACTTTCCCCTTGGTCGTGGGATAGTTAAGTTCGAGTTCTTGCATCGGGTGTTTGACAGAACTGATCTTTTTGGCAAGAAGATATTCGAGGTTGGACCGCTTGTTGCGTTTGGCTTCACCTTCGGCAATGCGAGCGGCGATACGAGGATGTTCGGCGAGTTCTTTCCAATGTTTCCTGAAGTAACTATAATACCGTTTTACTGCCTTTGCGTCCTTGTCTTGGATCTCGGAAGCGAGCAGATCGTAGTCGTCCGTCCTACACAACGGAATACGAGCCAGCGTTAGATCATACAATGTGGCATGAGAGATCAACAAACCACCCATAGTTCTCCAACGCACGAACGAACTGTTGAAAGTCTCTTCGACTCCAGTCGTGGAACCCTGCCTCCGTATATTGTTCCTTCAACGCTTGCTCTTCCTCGGTAAGCGATTCGGCTGTGGCACATGTTGGCGTTATCCATGGGCCATAAATTATGTGTAGTTTTACCTGTGTCAATGAGCTCCTGTGCCGCGGCCCGCTCCGCCTCGAGTTTCTCCGGTGTGTCTTCAGGCCCTTGGGGATCTCTCGTGGTTGCAGTAATGCCATTCAAGCGCTGTAGGGGCGCTCAATTAATCCAACACTCCACGTGTGATCACTGTAAATACCTTGAACACGGCCAGTTCTCTTTCCTGAAGCTGAGCTAGGGCTGGATCAAAAAACTGGAAATCCTGACTGCGAAGCAAGTCACGATACGATCAGAACAAGATGGCTGGCCCATGCAACAACCTTGCAGTGAACTTACATCTGTATCTGCTTCGGCGCACGTGGCATCTTCGGTGCTTTCTCCGTCTTCGATGGTCCGGCGCGCAGCGTATCCTTGAAATAACTATCCACCGAATAATTCATCTTCCTCTCTCGCTTTGACAGCGAAAGCATATTCAGGTTGAGAGTTTTACGTCCACCGCGGAAGTCCTCGCCTTCCCAGTGCTGCAGCGAGCTATCGGACTTAAAGTTACTGAGATCTTCAAGGTTAAGACCTTCATATTTGCTGTTAAGCTCTGCAGTACGCTCTTCACCGCGCTGAATGATAGCCTCGATATCGTCATTTATGAGAATGCTAGCAATGGAGGTCTTAAATGATATTACCGGCGAGGGGGATAAACACTTACTCGTCCGAAGAGTTGATGATCTTTTCAGCGCCATGGGTGATCATGTCAAGGAGCTCGTCCTTGCTCGCAGCTGAGTTCCAGGGTACATAAGATTAGCTCCATACGAACTAAAGGGTAATGATACTTGCCCTTGGATTGCTGCTGTCTACCTTGCTGGATCACGAGCTGGTCGAGACGAAGCTTTTGCGCAGCACGCTCGAGCATACGCTCCTCGACGCTACCCTCCGTGATGAAGCGGAAAACATACACTTGCTTCGTCTGTCCGATGCGGTGGGCACGGTCCATAGCTTGCAAGTCAGCTTGTGGGTTCCTAGGCCCACGATGAGCATGTGTTCGCTTTACCATCGACCAATAATCTCACCAATCACTATCGTAGAGAATGACAATATCGGCACTCGTCAAGTTGATGCCAAGACCTCCAGCACGAGTGGTCAGCAAAAAAATAAACTTTTCGCTATCTGGCTTATTGTATTCGTCGATGGCGACGATCCGGTCGTCATGCGCCGTGCTACCGTCGATACGGCAGTACCCTGGAGAGGAGCAGCTAAGTAAAAATGTTACGAGTATTCAAAAGAGTATAAGCACATACTGAATCCACGAAAGAGGCAGTAGTCTTCTAGAATGTCCAAAACACGGCTCATCTGACTGAATATTAACACTCTGGATCCCTTGACCTTCAAGGACAGGAGCAGTTTGTCCAGTATGATCATCTTTCCGCAGTTCTCTATGAGATGTTCGTCCGTGGTGTAGGGTGGACCCGGCTCCTGGTCATGCAAGAAAAGCTTAGGGGCATTCCCAACTAATACACAAGAAAGGACTGACTGCGCCGTCAAACAGGTAGGGGTGACATGTCACCTTCCGGAGCTGGGATGATGTGAGATATGGCGCCTAACGCCGGCTATAACACGTACCTGCATAACCATGTTCATGAGCCGAGTTTTTCCTTCTTTCTTGCCCGTTAATCCTTTTGGAAGACTTGAGATCAAATTATTCAATACGGAAATCGGAACAAACCATTGACAGCGTCTATATCCTTCTCCAAGACAGAACGATACCACTTTCGCTGCATCTCAGTGAGGCCGACGTATATATTTATTTCCTTCTCTGAAACCACAGTTAGTGATCAAAAAGTGCGAGGCAAGGACAACATACTTGGGAGAAGGTTTTTCTCCACGTCGGACTTGACACGACGTAGAAGGAAGGGGCGTAATATTTTGTGCAATGCTTCCACAACCTTCTTACTTTTCTCCTCTTCACCATCTGCACCAGCATCATCCTTGTGAAGAAAAGCGTCGAGATCGGAGTAGTCGGAAAATATCTCAGGACAAATGAAATTGAGGAGGGCAAACAATTCTTTCAAGTTGTTCTGAAGGGGTGTACCTGTGATCAGTAGGCGACCTCGAGACATGAAGGCGCGAACGATCTGGGCAAGAATCGAGTCTACATTCTTGATGCGATGAGCTTCGTCGATTACAATGTATTCGAACGAGAACTTCTTCAGCGCCGACTTTTCTATGAGACAGATCTCATACGAAGTAACACAGACGTCGAAATCTTGTGGGATGAGTCGGTTGGCGATCAACTCGGCACGCTCCTCTTTGCTACCAGTCAGAACCACAACGTTGACGTCCGGCGTCCACCGTTCGAACTCCCGAGCCCAGTTCTGGAGTGTAGACTTGGGTACGACTATCAGATGAAGTCCACGGATCGCACGATAGTGTCTAAGATACGAGAGGAATGAGACGGTTTGCAGCGTTTTACCGAGACCCTTTACGTTTGGTTGAGTAATTGTGAGCGGTTTACTAGTGAACACGCACCATTTCGTCCGCAAGGATGCCGTTGAGACCGTTGTGGTATAATGAGACCAGCCAGTTCAACCCCTGTAGCTGGTACGCTCTCATAGTGCCATGGATAACTGTGCCAAAGTGAGTAGACACCTGGCGACGCACAAGAAGGACGAACAGCTAGGCGATTCCTCGAAAACATAGGGCTGATCATCCCCCTCGGCGGCGAGTTCTCCGTCTTTGAGCAATTCTTCGTCTTCTTCTTTCTCTGACTTCCTGTGACGAGCACTCTGGTCTCTGGATGATGTTGAGCATGTGGCACGCGAGAAGAGAAGTGATACACACATAGCTTTCTTGCGACTTTTTCCCCGTTGCTTTGGTTGCGCATCTAAGAGGGCGGCATACTGAGGATCGCGAGCTTTCTACGAATGTACGGGAATGAGTGGACGTTCTAGGCACTAAAGACGACTAACCTTGACATCAACGAAATATTTAAAGAGGTCGGTTTGACCCAGCAGGTAAGAATAACGCTTTACAGCGTCAGCAATCTGTACACCATTAGAATGGGATACAATGTTATGCAGAGGAGGGTACCTTGGCTTTGTCCATCTCCTGCCTCTTTACATGCAGCTGACTTTCATCCGCCCTTCGCTTTTGTTTCTTCTGCTGCCTCTCGGCAGACTGCTGCATCTTCGCCAGTTTGGATGGTGAAGAACTACTTGCAACAGGTTCCTGAAGAAGTAAGGTGTTAACCGGAGGCAGTTCGAACTATACCAAAGGAGCGGCCAGACCTGGTCTTCCTGGTCGCTCTGAAGTTCGTCCTCCTCCATGCTCGCGCCGCCTTCAATGTATTCGCTCTCACCATCGTCAGCGCCCTCGCTTTGCTATCTCATCCAAGGTCACACAGGATGAATATAACGCCGCTTGGAAGACACGCTACTTGCCTGCCTTGATTGGATGTTACTTGGAATCACGTCGCTCAATACGTCTTCGTCCATGAATGTTGATGCGCCCTGGACGTTGATGTCAATGGCATAAAGAAGGGCAGATCAGGAAACGCACGGTCAAAGTCATGTCGCCCGTCGTAGTCAAAACACGAAGTTTAGTGTGACAACGTGACTGTGACATAGGCCAAAGCTCCGCTCTCGCTAGGGCCTTGTTGCGCATATGCCGGTACGCCCCTCCTACGCATCATTTTGGCCACCCTGGGCGAGGCTAGGGGAAGGGTAACCAAGTTCCGTCGAATCAATGGAAGATGGGTATCCGGATGGTCGTCTCCCAGTCTGTGTCATCTCGTTTTACTTGAATGCCATCGTCATTGATCACTACCCTGTGTAATGTGTATGATAAGGCCTGACCGTGCTCTGGGCCAAAAGAGTACGAGGTACAATCTGCCGTCGCCGCGTCGGAGCATGTCAAATGCCCGCATCACCCATCTTCGTTACCAGTTTGCAAAGAGCGATCACTGCCACGCTCGTGCGAGACAGCCAGACTTCCGGTGACAGCCTCGATCGGTCAACCTGCCAGTCTCTGGAACGAGGTGTGGGCGACGTGTGACAGCGGTCAACAGCGGCAGTAGTACTTGCATCGTATCGCGTGGTTGTCCGAGGCCCATCACGTCGCCCACACCTCGTTCCAGAGACTGGCAGGTTGAATCCCTACCCCGCAGAGCATCTAAGCCGACGGTCATTTCTTATATCGCACCAATGGATTTTATTTTATTGCGTGGTATTCAAAATATTATGTTTAGAAAGCGAGTTTATACATACTCGTGTGCCAGGCACTCCGCTGGCATATTCGAACGGCAGACGTAAGTGACATGATTGGCCACGCCAGTATACGTCCCCTCTTGATCAATGGACCCTCGGTAGGCGGTCAGATCGATCATGGACCACTCAAGTACCATCGTTACACCCGCTTTTGGCTAGCAACGTCGTGTTTTTCACATTAATCATTCCTCGGTACGTCAACTTCATTGAATGGCATGCCATGAGTTCACGGATTGGCATGCAGGATTGCCTTCACCCGACGCAATCATTCATATCGTAATTACATTCTGATTCCCAATCCCTTTCCAACCCAGCCAAAGCCACGGATCAGAATGTTATGCCCAGTGCAGGTCACAGCGATGCACAATGGAATAAAAAAGTGCACTCCCCCACAAGATGGAATTTCCTCTCTCGTTCGTCATCCCTGCTGTCTCCTCCCTCTTTCTCCTCCCTTCCTTTCCTCTCATTACACAATCGTTAGTATGACATTCCTCGTCGAGTCAACACTCGGCGCCCTCCTGCTCGGCGGGTTCGTTGCCGCAGCGTAGGTGTTCGTTGTTGCCAGTGCAGCGTATTTCTATTCTTACTCCGACTATAGCATGTCGGGAGTCGTGATCGTGCAGACTTTTCTATACATCAAGCTGTTCCCGCAGGACTCCTTGAGGGTCAAGTCCATTGTAAGTTGTCCTGCATGATACTCCTAGCGCTATGACCTCACATCATGACTAGGTTGGAGCGGTGTGGTAAGTCCCCGTTGTCGTGAACTCGGTCATTTTGTCAGTGTTCGACCTCCTGGCCTTAGGTTACTCGACACTGTGCACAGCATGCTGGTCTATACATCAGTCTGGACTTATTTGATCACGAATTATGGAAACGAGGCGGAGATAGACATAATTCCAATGTACGTTTGCCACTTTGTCGTCCGTTCAATCGCATAAAACGGACGACATTCTAGCCCACTAGCAGTGCGTACACTTTGATACTCTTCACTCTCCCGCCTAACTCCCACGTCGCAGCTGACGGTCATAACTACCGTGAGTGATCTTCCTGTACTCTTGCAGCAGAGTCGCCTCACTACTGCATCCAGGCAATCCTGACGTTCATCGTACACTGGTATCGTGTTTCCTCAAACACCGCCAAACCCGTCCACTGACCTAGTTACGCCGCAACAGCTTCTTCTCACATCGCATCCATAAGCGTGAGTAGTATATCATCATTCTAATCGAAAAATAAATATCTTAGACCTCGCTAGTGAGTCGAAACCAATGGCGATTTACGGTATTAATTGTAAGCGTCTGCTTACGTGAAATTACTTGGGGCCCCAGCTGACCGAGAGTCCGATCAAAGTTGGCGTTGGCGTTCTTCCGTCTTTGTACGTGTCCGCGATCTCCACATTGGCCCATTAATGACTCGCTCGATTTAGGTTGTGCGTCAGGTAATGGAGATTGAATTATGAACCCCCAATGCATGTTAAATTTGTTCGTCCTCAACTTGCAGTCACAACTGCCGAGATGTAAGATATATACTCATCTGGAAGACTATGATCCTGAATTCATATACTAGGATACGCATGAAAACTTTCACGGCATTCAAGGCAAAATTCCGAGTAAGCTTGGCTAGCGTGTACCTAGTGTGGCAACTCTCACCATCTTGTTCTTGCAACAGTGGGTATTCACCCTTGGCCTAGCCATGTCATGCCTCGTAGACATTTTGGTCACGGGGTTCTTGACTTATTCACTGAAGACCCTACAGAGCGATAAGAGGGCGTCGACGAGGTAAGGATACACTCTTTCCGGAGCCTTGACTACTGATGTCAATGGACAACAGCTTGGATCGCGTCATTGGCGCGGTGGTCCTATATACCTTTGAGACCAATTTGTTAACAAGGTCAGTCGTTTCATCTAGTGTTTCTCTTTGCTAAAGTGAACCCCTAAGCGCCGCGACGATCGTGTCGATGATCTGCGTACGTACCGAACCCTGCAATCTTCCAGACGTTCTGACCACCACTCAAGTGGCTCACAATGCCCAACAATCTTATTTTCATGGGACTTCATTTCTTTATTAGCAAGTGTGCGTGGATGCTCGTGTCATTTCGATCTCTGATCCCTTAACGAGGTCCCCTCAGTGTATGCAAACTCGTTGCTCGCCACGTGGGTTTTGAGTCCGTTTCTCGCGTAATGGCAAATCACTGATCTGCTGCTAGGTTGAACACACGTAAACAACTTCAACACCAACGACAGCGTGTTACTTCTGCGGACTTCCCTCAAGGGCCTCCCCGCTTCTCTAGTGTACCACGAAGAACGGGGGGAAAGTTCTCGGTGAATATATTCTCCTATACTCCACGCTGCCCGTGCTAACCATTCATTTACTTGGGCAATGAGTCCCCTACGCCTACCAAGGTATGTTGTCGTGTTAGGGGCTTTCTTTTGTGAAGGTTTACTCACCTACGATCGCTCAACCAGCTTGAAATCAACATTGAGAAAATGGTCGAGGTCGGGGGCGACGAATCCTCGCCATCACAGTCTAGCTCCAGGCACATATCGATTATTGAATCCCAGGTCTAGTGATTTTTCGTGCGCGCATCGTCCCGGCGCTATGCTACGCAACACATTCCGCCCTATTCTTGTGTTCTGTTCTCAGAACGCCATCTATCTTGGTAATGTCCCCTGTGTGCATCCCGCATCTTTTACGGGTATATTATTTGCATATTACAGTTGATATGTACCCGCTTTTTGTGACCTCTTTTCGTCGCCAATCTCGTCTCATCTGTTTTTGATCTCCCTCCGGACAGCACCATCCGCTCCTTGATGCGTTCTCTCTCTATTCTTTGTTATACCAAGCAAATAGTCGCATGATCCCCACATTCCCTTAGGCTTTTGTTGCCGTGTCCCAAGCTCGTGGCACACGTTGTAGTTCAGGTTGAAATAGGGCTAGGAATAATGAACACTACCCGTGTTCATTTTGGTTGCAAATTACTATACGGTACTCTGGTTGAGATCGTCCACCTTATCCATGAGCTGGATACATTCATATTCCCGAATGGTGGCACGCCGATTCTGTAGGTAAGTCTCGCCCCACCGGCTACTTTCATATTGCCTGCCTTACCTTTGCCGTGTTGGGTCCTTGCGTGCATCTGGCGTCGCTACATGCGATTTTACCGCTGGAGACGTACAGACAGGGTGAGGGTGACCGATCTATAGGACTTGAACGACTTGCTTGGTAAATGGGTCGAGAGAATAGTACGTGCCATGCACACTCTGCGAGCACACTTATATTGAAGGACGCACCTCGAGAGGGTATTTGTAGAGATAACTCGGTACGGGTATTAGGAACGATTCTGCTTCCGTGTGCAGTTGTCTATCTTCTCCCGTCACCAGAGATTTCGGGTCTTTCAGAGAGACTGCAAGGGAACTCATAACCTGATATTTCAGTAGGTCGTGCTCAAAAGCTGCCCGAGACGGTGAGGATGCGGTTTCACGGCAAAGTGTAGATAATGAAGGAGCGTTGAGCTCACGGAGATGGAGAACACAGATACTGCGGGGCCAGTCGTGCCAATCGATGGATGTTCTCAGCGTCTGGTTGTACTTTCATCGTGGCACTTGCTTCCACTGCTTAGGTAAGCATTATTGAGGAGAATTTGGATGACGTAATTTATCACTTTACTTACCTAATCCATTGGCCTTTGGAATGTTTGCTCTCAAACAGCCATCATCGATTTATCGACACTTGGCAATATGCCTATGCGCTACAGAAGCGACTCGCCTCCTCGGCCACCATCTCCAGACCCAATGGAGCCAACGGACGTAGATGACTCCATTGTTCTTTCAGATCTCGTGCGCACTGGGGAAGCATCCAGGCTACGGAGAAGAGGAGCCATGAGGCTTGACCACAATCTATTGAACGCCCAGCGCAGTGAAGGCGGTCGGGTGACACCCCCGACAGTCGTAGTTGCAACGACACCATCATGGATCGAGTCTCCTAGCGACGACGACGACTCCACGCAAGCTTGGGAACAGGTCTATGAGCCATCCTCTCCCCGTCCACAGGGCAGGTCTATCGTGCCTGGGCCAGAGACGTACGGATACACGCTTTACTGCGGCGGAGAAGAGACTTCCCTGCCTTCCGTCCGACAAACGTCTTTCTACTCGCGATCACCACTGCCGTCTTATCCCCCGGTGCCATCGGATAGCAGTTCACGTTGGTATGATGATCCCTTGCCGAAGACGAATGGCTGTGGGGCGGTGATTCACCTACGTGCTTCACGTCGAGATGGCTCTAGTGTATGGGTTGGGAAAGACGAGGCAACCTCCGCCGTCGTACCGATGGACGCGTCATACTTCGAGCGCCCAACAGTCGTTAGGATGATTCGCAGTGCATGCGGATGTATCCGAGAAGGCGTGGGTTGTGCTTTATGGTAAGCCGTCCATCCGCTGTTCTACCCAGCACTTACGCCTGCACAGCGGCAATACATTGGGCACCCGATACAAACCTTGCCAAACTGCCGCGGACGGACTTTTTTCCCTTCACCGTGCCTCGCAGGTGCCTTTGTGTCCTCAGGGGCCGAGGTATTGGCATGGTCGGGCCTCAGTCCCAAGCTCGAGCACATCGCCTTCCTACATCTACACATTCTTCGCTTCTAATGTCACTCGCGCATCGCCATTACCAGCTCCACGAGTCCCATCTCCACCTTCATCACGAGAGGAAAGTCTTCACACCGTTGATAACACGTTTGACATGAACTTTCTCGATCGACTTGCTCCCACATCACCGCTCCCGATGACCGACGAAGATCGTAGTATGCTCGAACTAAACTCGCGTCCTCTAGTGGACCTTGAGTTCGACCCGGACGGGGCCCCCCTTCCATCCGATCCGGGCTCGCCAGACAAGGCAAGTGCGGAGTTGATGTTGCTTCCCGAGCGGTAAAAATTGGCAGTTAATACCGGTTCGGACCTCATAATTTCCTTGGTGACTTTGTGTTGGTTCATCTTGTCAGCGACAATGGACGCGCAGCTTTTCTTGTGCATGTATCATCAACCCGCGTTAGCGCAATCCCGCAATCCCCTCCAAGTCTTCATGCTATCTCCTATGGATTCGTACTATCAATCTATTCACGATTTTTGATTTCTGTAATAGCTGCATAAATCTCATTATGTCTAGCCCTGCAACCGATTGCAAGGAATTGGATATATTTACATGTTGGCGACACGCTAAGCAATCTCGGTGAAACACCTCGAGGGGCGCGATATAAGGTGAGTAAGTCTTTGAACAAACTTTGATCCCCTTTCAAAGTAGCCTTCGTCCGAAAAGTCTTGTTTGGACTCATTGGAGCGCGTGTGTGAGCTGCTCGCAGTGCAGACGCGATTTTCACGTCTGATCTCAAATAACATCTTCGGCAGATACATTCCCAGCTCCCTCGCGAAACGCCACCTGGCTCCACTACACACCCGGATGCCTACAAAATTGGGCTAGCTACCTCGAGAACATCTTTCCTGGAAAATCCTAGCCGCGTTCGATTGAGGCACACGCTCTCATCCCAATGTACCGTAGTCAACATTACCCGGCAGACGATTTATGCAGTGTTGTAAATGCGTATTCGCATCTATGGAATGACGCCGTTTAGATTGTTTTTATCTCGACAGCTTCCAAGGTCACCAATATTTCGCCACCTGATCGAAATTGTCTGGTATATCCCATTTTACTGGCAACCCGGCTTACTTGTCTTTTAGATTATTCCGAGGCTATTTCCATCAAGGTGAGACGCATTCAATTCAGGTGGGACTAAAGGGACTCAAAGATATTGACGTCGAGAATGTCACCCAGATCCATCACCTCGCGGGTTACGGAAATCCATGTCTTCATTGCGGTAGGCAAAGCTATCATCTACGGATGGTTCTCTCCCGGATGCATTCCTAAGCAAGGTACTGAACACTGCGTCGGCAAAGGTGCATGGGGGATATGAGCCACTTGCTCGCGGTAACCGGTCAGTAGTTTGGGCTCAACAGGGTGATGCATCACCGGTACCTTCGGATGAACTAATGCTGTCGGAGAGAGGTGCGACCCTTCTCTGATGTATCTTGTGACGACCTCGGACCGCAAGTGAAAGTTCACAAGCTATTCATCCAAGTCACTCCTGTCGTGCGTGTAGACCGGGCTGGTTACCAGACTATCGTGCGCGGCCGCCCATCAACCTGATTCACGTTCGAACACCTCCAATTTAATCTTACCACCATCTTGTGTGACCTCGACTAGAGTTTCGAATTATACCCGTATCCGTCACCCCACGATACTCCATCGTCCCTCTTGACAGCACCCCCACGGGCGTATTCATTCCACGTCCATAATCCTCGCCAGTGCGGGCTACCTGCCATGAGGCATAAACCAATGTCATCAAGCACGCCCTCGCTTTCAACGAGACGGTTTGAGAACCGAGAAAAAAAGGAGGCACTCTATTCTAGGTGTGGCTCTCAGTTTTGGTATACGAAATATTCTGTCCCGTACAGTGCACCACATGCCGTTGCCCCAGCGCTCAATGCAAGTGGTATGGGGTGGCGTGGAGCACGGAGAGACTTGCGCGCGTGAAAAGTGAGGTAGATGAGCGACCATGCTGTACGCGCGCATCCATGTCGTGTCATTTGTAGAATGGGGGAATAAAGGTGGGAATGTGTGACATGGTATCGAGACATGGATATGAGGGCAATCATGATTCATGAGGAGAGGATTGGAGAGGATTTGCAAGATGCGCAACGAGGTCCCTGTACGTCAAGTTACGCGTCATAGATTGTAGCCACAGACATACCCGTAGTGATCCCAGCCCCGTTCCGCACGTCCCCAGTAGTAAATGCCCATGTCGCAACGCCAAACATAAGCGAGAACCCAACACGGTGAAGGTAAGGCGGGCAATATGTGAGAGGCGGGAGAGCAGCCGGTGGAACGAGCGAAGAAAGTGTAACTGAAGTGGTGTACATGGTTAGGGGCCTATTCGGGCGTGAGGCCATGGTGTATGGCTACGGGGGACTCACAGAGCGAGGTAAGAGCGAGCGCAGGCATTCTTCATGGGACCATCGACAGTCAGCCGGTGCTGTCTGAATGAAACGGAAGAACGGGGACTAAACTTGGATCTGGCATAGGGTTGTAGGTAGGCAAAGGTTCCCACCGCGTCCGTCGATGCAACGCCGTCAGTTTTTGAAAAATCTTCTTGTTGCTGCCTCGTCATTTCAGGGGCGTAGAGGAAAATGATAACCACGTTCTGGACGTTGCGTTCATCCTTTGAACTCCTACCACCACCATGGCGAGTCTTCCCACGGTATATCACCTTGCTTGCAAGGTCATGTACAATACACGATGCCTTTCAAATCGCACACTTTTCTTTACGTGCTTTCGCTGACATGTGAGGCCCAGTCTGGAGGGGTCGTCCTTGCGAATATGTCGGTAGTTGTTGCAGTCGCAATTGAAATGTGCACTCCGAGACGTCGGCCGTGAATTCCCGATAGTCACGTGTGTGTGGCGCGTACCGCTCCCACGTTCGCTTCATCGTCGTCGTCTGGTATGTTAATGCTAGTGTCCTTTGTAGATGCTGTCTCCATCGTTTGCAGATCCTTGTTGTCTTACTCGTTGGCAGGTTCGTTTTCATGATACCCACAAGCTGACATGCACGTGCTGTAGTGTCAAGGTGGTCTCAGTGTTGCTCCTGATTTCTACATTCTCGTGACATCTTCACCCATAATGTCCTTCTTTGTACTGTATGATTGTTTCTCCTGCTTGCTTATCCAGCTGTTCCTCTTCCTCTTTCAGGGAATCTGATGGATGTCGTGTGAAGAGACTATCTTCGAAGTCCCACAATAAACATATTGTCAATTGGCCCCGCAACCTTGATAGTGCCACCTATGCGTTGGACGGTAAGAGGCCAAAGTTCATCATCTTTCCTATATCCATGATTGCGTACTCGATTGTCTGCCCCCACGCTTTATAGTCAGTGAATGCATAGGCACCTGTAACTGGCAGTTGTCGCTGTGTCACCCTTTTGTGTGGATGGTCCCCTCATGATCTACACGCAGGGTCATTACAAACTCTCCAATCAGGTCCAACCAGTCACATTGGAAAGCAGCCAGCTTCCACCATCGCAGGTCCTAGCTGCACCCCTGAAATGCCCAAGAAATTGAAGACTCTTGGAGATGATGATGCCGATGGTAAGGTGGGACTGAGCAACCGCCTCGACATGACTGTGAAGGCATCTGCAGATGACTCAGATGGTGCATGACTGTACGAGTTTGTTGTTTTCTCATAACTTGCTGATCATCTCCACAGCTTTTGATTCATAGTATGTCCTCCTTTTATTCCATATGTACTCGTTGTAAATTAAGCTGCTGTGTTCCGTTCATCTCGTGCGCGGGCTACAAGCAACATCTGCAAAATGTCTGAAATGAAACAACTGGTCTGAATACTAATGTTATCACTTGGCTACTCTAACGAGCCATTTGAGAGCTGTGATTGGAGGATGGCTAGCAAACAGCTCAGCTGAGGCGACAATTTTACGGACCAACCAAACGGGGCACCATTATGGTGCCAAAATGGTTCGCTTAAACTGTAGATGAAAGGTGTCGCCGAAAGCTAATGTACGACCTGTAAGCGTTTAATCGGTGAAGTTAGCGGTCGGGTATGGCGTTTATTTCGTAGCGCGTCTCCGACTGTGTCGGTCGCGTTTGTCCGGATGTGATTAGTCACTGTCACAAACCTCCTTTCCAATATTGCCGTTCGCGTGAACGTTGGTTTCCGTTTAACGTTTGGTTTCTGTGCGCGCTGAAGAGTATTCATTCAATAGCGTCAACGTGTCCTATCGATGGGTGACATCGCTAATTGCGTTGTGTTGGCGTCTCTCGCAAGCTATGCATGCGCTGCGACTGTTCACATAGACGACCAAGTGGTTCAATGTCGATTGCTTGAACCGTTGTTGGACCAAGCCCCACCATTCGAATTGGAAAACGTTCCTCCAGTGCCGTCCCTGGTCCAAGTACAGGCCCGGGAACTTCGAACAAACCGCGCATTGGTATGAGCGATGCAGCAGATCCCAATGAATTGCCGAAAGACGGTAACGACGAGAGTGCCAATCTGCAAAATGCTTGAAATGAGGCAACCGGCGGTCTGACTAGTAACGTTATCGCTTGACTACTCTAACGAGCCATTTGAGAGCTGTGATTGGAGGACGGCCAACAAACAGCTCAGCTGAAGCGACAATTTTACAGACTAACTAAGCGGGGCATAAACGGGGCACCATTTTGAAGTCGAACGGCTCGCTTAATTCGTAGATGGGCCTGACTGGGAAATCTACCACAGATGAGGGTGACTGAGCATGACTAAGCATTGGTCTTTTCCTTTTCCTCCCTGTTTCTGCATGCTACGTGTGCATTACATTTCCGTATCGTTGTCATCGTTTGCGTGTGCTACAAGCAAGGTGTGGTTTGGTCGGCAACGCCGGCCGCTAGTGTGGCAAGGTGCGCACACAATATATCGAACAGTGACCAACCCCCCATCAACGCCGCCCACTCACAGCAGGAACCAACGATCACGCGCCAACGAAGCCCCCTAAAGGACTCCAACCCAACGAGAAGTTAAGGTTCCTCACACCAGACTGCGCAGATAGCCCGACCAACCCACGCAGATAACGAGGTCCAGCAACGCGACACTTGGTGAGTAGAGGCGATGGCAGGGACAGAAGAAGACAGCAAAGTGACAATAATGAATTGTGTTGGTACCAGGTTGATCACAACGGTTACCGTGTCAATCCGGGTTGTCAAAGGTATTTGACAATGATGACATGCGAACGCTAAGAGAGACGCTGCACGCTGTACACCGATGTCACGGTCATATACACGGTACGCGTACAGTCTGGCGATCGCAAGTTTCGGGTTTGGCTACCGGTGACGATGATGGAGGCAAAGCCATACGATCGCAAATGACAGTCCTCCTGGCTACGGTACGCAACAATCATAAGAGTGAGTACTGAACCCGAGGCCTGAGAAGTCTCATTCTCCGAATACTGATGGCCACTGTCGCCCCGCCCCCCACGTTTGCTTGCTCCTGATCAGTTGATCGTTGGCATGACTGCAGAACAGCCCACTTTCCCTGTGCTGTGCGCGCCGACGCGCAGCTGTCAGTCGCGACGAAAGCACGCTCTCCCGTCGTCTGTTAGACTCACTGCGGAAACGACATTTAACTCCATCGGGTTAATTATACTGTGGCAACCGTCTAGGTGTAACCCGTAGACAGACAAGGGAATGCAACACCTCGGGTTAGCTCAAGTCAAGCTTTTTGCCGTCCGCGGACTACATAGAATCCTATTGATGCGATAGAACGATGCAAGATGATGTAGTACGTATCATATACAGCTCGACAGTTGGGCGTTTAATAATAAGTTAGTTCCAAAGAGTGCTAATAATAAGTTAGTTCCAAAGAGTGCTAATAATAAGTTAGTTCCAAAGAGTGCTTACTATGCATAGACCTATGGAACAGCCCCGACGGCGGGCCGCTCCCCGAAAGCAAACATGAAAACCAGGAAAACCAGGGAACCCGAAACCAGCCCCGCAAAGGGACTCCAACGACGCGCAACCAATATTCAAGTCACATGGGCAAACTAAGATACTGCAGAGCCGATCCTCTTTCGTCATGGAGGAAAGAGGCCGAAAAGACAGGTAGTTCCTCTTCAAAATACACCGGTACCTCCGGGGAACGCATCGGGGGCAACCATTCCAAGTCGAGCGGTGTCGAGCGTTCGAACCTCTTACACAGCCACTCGGGCAGAGGTGCAGACGGGCGCACTTTCTCTTCCTTGGGTTTGCCTCGGGGGGCGTGCTGCTTTCTGCCGAACGTACCCGTATGTACGGTTTGGAAGGTGAGCAGAGCGTTGTGGGAGCTGGGGTGCGTCGCTGGCAGATGTCCCGGGTGGAGGTCCGCCTGAAGGGGAGAGCGGCCCCGAATGAAGTGCCGGACGATTCGCATAAACCTGTGCGTAGAAGTCCCGTCTGGAAGGGGACAGCCGCATTGCATATACGGGGTTAGAAAACGCGTCTGGGAATGAGTGAGCCGTTGCGTGCATCCCACTGGAGATAGATTCAGAGTTTCGCTTACCTGCCACGCGCGGCACGTGTCTTCAAATGCAGAAGCAAGACGACTTTCTGTAACGCTCAGTTCGCTAGATAGGATAAGTAGGTCTAGGATATCCCGAAAGGAGTTCCGCTTACTGGTCCACATAATGGCCGACGTACATCTGGCAATCGATATTGTATCGATCCGCCATAAGTTGGTGCGTGTGCCAAACTAAGTCGATGTCCAACGTAGGTACAAGCATGGAGTTCGGATATACAGTCATCAAATCCAGAAAGCTTTTGGATATAATCAATCGGGACGTCTAATGTGGCATGATGAACAAACACGTACGCATGATACCGCACCACCGAGTGCTCTAGAATCTCGCGTTGATCTGCCCCGTGAAATGCGCCTGGTTTCAGCCAACCCAACTCCTCCATTTGCGCAGTAAAGTCGCATTGACGAAGAACCTGTTTCACTGAGTGAATTTCAGCAACAGTCCTAGGTAAGGATAACCTACGGCGTCGACAAGATCGATAGAAAAGGGGCTGCCATCGGTGTATGCAGTCAATATCCTTGTCACCCTGGCGACAAATTACTGTTGGAATCGAGAACAATGGACCGGCGCACTTACGAGGCTGCAGAGCAATTCCTCAAGGAGGTGGATATAGCCATTTTCAACCGCTCCAGAGAGTAACCAATATTGGCCTTGGCTTCCTTGACCTGATCAAGTCTATCAAGCCGCCCATTTAGCGCAGAAGGGCGCAATCCAGCAAAATAGGCAGATCGCATCAACTGGTCTTTGATGACTTTGGCATGCCTAGCATCCCTCTTTCCCGACGGAGTAAAGAGGCTGCCGCTATATGCCATGAATGTTATTAATAGACCTGCACTGATACCTGAATCATGATCAGGACATACGCAACAAAGCGTTCCTGTGCTTCATCATCTCCTTCTGACAGATCGCGCACGAACTTTGCAACCGCGAGAGTGTCATGCCCGATTCGAAGCCTACACCCAGGTAATGGACACATGGTTAAGAAATTTTCCTCTGCGAAGCCGGTGCCGCCGTCGTTGACGAATGCTGCCGGACGAATGATTAAGCTGCCATGCGCCCACTCTGAGGATGTGTGCACTCACGAACGTATACCTGTGTTCGACACCGTGGACATGCTAATTCTTTGAACGTGTCACCTGCCACGGCCACCGCATCGAACGGATCGAAGGGTGTCCCCGTTTGCCTATGCCACGCTTCCACCCTTGTATCGCTTGGTTTCTGCCGTATGACCTTGCTGATATTGATCTAACGTCGAGTCCCTCAGCCATCTGTTCCATTACGTCGTATAAGAAAATAGAACTCACTGAACCCACGACAAGCATATTGAGCAGCCGCAACTGCTTCAACACTTCAAGGCGTTCACAGTCTTCGGCGTACCAGCTGTAAAGATCCGGACTAAACCAGCTCGCCAAGAAAGTCAAGTAGAGCGACGAGTTACCTGGGGCTTAGCAAATAGGCATGCCACACCATCCAGACATCCAGGGGTGGCACATGGTTTGTAACGAACCTTTCCAGTGGGACAAACTGCAAAGACTTGACCCACCCTTCGAACCTTGTGATTTGTCAAGGTTTTGAGTCGGGTTGGTTGAGCATCATCGGGAAGGTAAGGACGTACCTTTCTACAGCGAGACGTACGAACCAGCGCCAACGAGTGTCTTTACTCATCTGAACCGCGTACCCGGGTATCCGGCGGTCTCTACAGTTCTCGACGATGGCCCTGAGGCGATGGAACTCCCTGAGGAGGCGGAGGTGTCCTTTGAGGTTCCTTTGGGAAACAAATGGTCGCTTCGTGCTCTGTGCACCGACGACATAAGAGTGATTCTGAGCGAGGGCGCTACCAGTCGTACTATGAACCATACAGGCAGAAGTAGGAGCTCAATACTGAAGCAGAAACGGTATCTAGAAGAAGTGGAATCAACAGGGAATAGAAAGAGTGGAAAGATAAAACGTGGGATCCAGTTGACCTGCTCGTCATAAAATAAGCACATCGTTTAGTCCCGAGAACACCGAACCACCTGGCACAACCAGTGCAACTATTCAATAACATTGGAACACACCGGAAGTGGAGACAGATGCCAGAATCGACGGTTATGTCGCACGCATTATTTGTTGCATCGGTGATGAACACGTTAGCATTCGCGCACCGGATTAGATGTGGTTGATGCGTGGCTGAGCTTGGATTGATGAGCAGCGGCTGGTATTATGCGGCTGCACAGCTTTTTGTGTTCCGATAAGCGATGTGATTCCCGTACCGAGGAAACGGCCTTTTCAGGGAACCCGGTCACATGACATGTATACTCCCACTCAGAAACACCTTGATAATAGTACTTGACTTGTAGTTGCCTGTCATCTTATGACCATAGAGCAAAGCATGTCTGGGGATCTGCATACCAAGTTTTTGGACCAAGTTGCATAACTGCAAGTGAAGTAGCTCTGCACAGATATTGAAGTATTATATACATGTGCCAATCAAGGCACATAGTGATTCAGCTATAGCCACATAATGGCACCAGGCACCAGTCCCCGACTCCAAGACTGGAATCATATCAATGTTAAGGATTAAACCTAACAAGAAACATTGGCATTGTCACTACCATATACAATTGTTTAAACCCAGAAGATAACCCAGACATCATCTCACAGTCAAAGTCACTGGCAACATGAATTATTCTAAACAGACTCGCTGAGCATTACTCAACAACTTAAAGTAAGAAGTCGAGAGGCCGAAACTACAAATCAAGCTAAGGTGCGGCAATGGCACACACACAGAGAATGACCCATAGTGATGAGAATACTAAGCATGAGGACTACTGTACAGGACAAGTGCTACTTATATAGGATATCTAACCCTAAGGCCTGTATCTAGATCTGAGCCCTGTGCCCGAATAATGACTAATGGTAATTAAATAATGGATCAAATGAATCTAAATATGAAATGATAAATAAGTGGGGAATGGAATGAAGTCATGGTGATGTCAATAGGCTAGACCATGATGTAATGATGATGACATAACCTGATGTCAATGGAGTGATGCAAATGAAGGTAGCCTAGACCTGAATTAGTGGGTAAAGGGGAAATATAAGATAATCGGATGAAAGATTAAGGAAAGGGGATTATAATAGGGGTTGAAAGACATGAATATCATAAAGGGGAACGTAAGGAAAATCATGGTTCTGACAAGCATATGATAACCAACCAGGAAGTTCGTTTACATGGTGAGCAACATGTGTAGCCACATCCGCAGTTGCCCTTTCTGTACTCGTCAGATCATGTAAAAGTTGGCAGTGGGTATAGTCATGACCCACAAAATAAAGAGTACTTCTTGACATGCTGATTCGGTTGGGCGCATAGAAAATTTTTAGAGCATCTCTGACAAATAATACTGAGCCAACAAATGAAATCTCACACTGCATGCAATACGACAAATGATTTTTCAGGGCCATCGACAACCAATCACAGAAGCTTTGGGAATATGCAAATACATTCATGTGACAAAGGGGGCAATACAGAGCATCATAGAAGACAGGAAAGTCATTTTGGTTATGAGGAGCAGTAGGTGGGAGGTATTCAGTTGCAATCAGGTGTGGAACAAGACATGGTAGTTTGTTTATAAACCTGTCTGATCATCAACACTCACAGAAACAGCATTACAAAAAATCTCTTACATTGATATATCTGTTCTAGAGTCGCAGCAAGCGCATCGGCCTCAGCAAATTTGTGGCATAGATGTTAAGACCCGTGACCAATATACAGAATTAGCAACAGTTTCGCACGGGTCCGTTTGCAGGGAGTTGGCACGAATTAAGGCCCAGTATGGCAAAAAAATTGTGGTGAAAAATCAAGGTTTTTATTTGGGGCTTTTTGCCCCCAAGCCGAGATGCCGTCTGCTGAGATACTGCCTGCTGAGATGCCACTGGCTGATGAAACTATCTGCTGGCAACACGACGACGACAGACGACACTACCAACACCAGGACAGCACTATGCCCCCTCGTCGTACTTCCACATCGCAGTCCTCACCAAAGGGCAAAGCTAAGGCAAAATCTAGTGCT
>JBBPKT010000241.1:0-27419 GCA_038089395.1 Pulveroboletus frians | reverse complement strand
CTGACCGATTGACCTCACAAGCGAGGATCATACTTATTACACCTACGGAAGTGTGGGAGCGTGTTATCACTGCCCAATATGTATGTGATGCAGTCACATTGGTAATCCGACCTATTATTATAAGGGGTTTATAATGGTTTATACACAATATACTTAATGCCCTCCTCATAAGGGGTTTATAAGACCCTTATAATATTTTTGTGAAACTCGTGATGTATCACTGCTTACTATCCATCACCTGGCTGTTTGAATTTTGGGCACTGGAAAGGGGTACTATGTATACTTAGTGTAAGGTTGGTGTAAGGCCCATAGTAGGGATTGGAGCGTCAAGTAAAGGCATTTGGAGGAGAGCTATATACTTGTAGGTTCTAAAAGCAGCTAGTTGAATGTGAAGCTCAATATCTGGCTTCAAACTTTGCTTTGCACTCAAGTTTTTCTTGTAGAAGTCTCCAGAAGACTCAGTTGAGATGCGTTGCAAGACTTGTAAACAGTTAGACCTAGGTCAAGCTGGGAATGACATTAATTCGCTCGCATAGCGAGTCACACATGCAAGACGGTCTAGATATTCGGACTATCTAACTTCCACACAATATAGGCGATCTGGCATCCTATACGACACCAGAGGCAGCCGGCAGAACTGCATCCTCGTCTCTGCCTATCATGATAAGTCAGCATCACATCCATACGACGTTGTAGCGTCCGATGACAATAGCACACACCCTCTAAAAACTTTTGCAAAAACGTGCGCTGTGGCCTCTCCTTCACCTTGAGAAGAATGCCCATCACATGGTCTGTCTGCTTCCAGCAATTAAGAGTTTCCTGGAGGTCCAGACGGCTCTTGTGTATGAGGAGCTCGATCGCGCGTGGATCGGTAACGTGTTGATTGGCTTCGAACTTTCGCCGGATGCAATGTCGGACGTAGGCAGGTGTGAAGGGGATGGCGTACATAGAAACAATTTCGGGTGCCTGCATGCGTTTCTTGGTGCGTCAGAAGAAGCATTCGCACCAAGTCGTGGAGACTACCCACGGCGCGAACCCAGCCTCTGTAAAGATCAATAACACGCCTACGGGTCTCTTCTGAATTTCCGGACATGCGCGAGACCTGCGCAAGGCGGGACGGTATCGTCGTCATCTTGTCTTGTCTTAATAGAGTGTCTCCGTCTTGAACCACTCGGGCGGACTCGACAAAGGGTCACGGATTAGTAAGCAAACAAAAGATGGTTTCTTAATATGGAATTCTTATCTGCCGCCCACCGCAACCCCGCCCCTTGTTATTCTCCAGCACATCCCCTTGTCGATCATGGTCAGAGGAACAGGTAAGTGAACTAGCCTTGATGTCCTCCCGGTCCAACAGAAATTCTATTTACAGGAAAGTTCAAGACCAAGCGCGGTGGCGGTAGGAACTTTAGGTGAGCGCGTTTATGACAATCACAAAACGGAATCGGACGTGCTGATGGTATGGATGGCACGTCAAGTCGGGACATGGTTCTTGACAATGATGGGATAGCCGGACCAAGATCGTAATTATGTTTTGCATTATCTTTGAGCGTTCCGATTTCTTTATCATTGCACACCAGGTCTCGCCATAAGAGCGCTCCTCAGGACAACAGCGAGGAGGAGGATGAGGATGAGAAAGAATCGGGTGAGGAGGGGGAAGAGGAAGAGGAAGAAGAGGAAGAAGAGGAAGAGGACACAGAGGACGCAGCTGGACCAAGTGTCGCAGAACCAGAGCTGACGCGCGCCGAGCGACGCGAGCTTAAGAAAAAACAAGCGGCTCAGAAACAAGCACAGAAACAAGTGATCGACGAAGATGACGAAGACGCGGACTTGATCAATCCCAATCACGTCGAGAGGAAACTCAATATATCAGACCTGGGCTCCAGAGAGTTGACTCGGAAGGAAAGGTAGGTCTGATGTCCGGACCAAGTTATCTTCTTGTCTTCGTGCGCATTCGGAACGAATTAACTGAATGTGTCTTTAGGGAGGCGAAGGAGAAACAAGAGGCGAAAGACCGTTATTGGAAGGTAAATGCGCACACTTGGCGATTTGGATACTGTCCCATCCGATTGCGCAGCTTCATATTGCCGGAAAGACAGATGAAGCAAAGTCAGATCTCGCTCGTCTGAAGAAAATTAGAGAAGAACGTGAGGCAGCGCAGGCCAGGCGCAAGGCGGAAGCGGAAGGTTTGTATCCCCGCCCTTTGACTATGTCTCTGAACACTGACAAACCACTACCTCATACAGCTAAAGCGGCAGAAGTCGAGGCAAAGAAGGCAGCCATCAATGGCAAGCGTGGCTGAACCTCGATGATATTGAGTTGATGTATGTTTTATTATCACCCTTACGCCGAATTCTGTGGTTGTTCGAAATTTGTTCATGAGGTCTAGTGTCTGACTAACCGAAGTGGAGTGATGAGACGGGCCCTGGACCCTCATTGTTGCCTCCCTGCCGGGCCAGTCAGATACTCGGAGGACGACCGCTCATCATCATCATCAATATCGTGTCCCTGTTAACTTCACTCTTTGAGTCATCACAGCGATTAATGATCACCACAATGAGTCGAAGAATTGACAAGCTGAGGTGTGTGACAGGAATAATTCTGCGGGTGACTTAGAGGAACATGGCAAAGTGAATGGCCAATATGATGTGATGGTGACTCACCGTCACCACGCAGTGCAGATAAAAAGCTTTATCATGGATCTGTCTGATAAGTACAATCGATCCTAGCAGAGATGGCATACATAAGGAGAGGACTGCCTTGGTTAAAATTATCCAGGACCTCACGAAGCCATGAGATTGGCTGGCAGTTGGTCATATATACAGGCAACCTGGCGTACGAAGTGAACCTATATTCCGCCTTTCCATTCCAACTCGAGTTTGTCGTGTCCTACAAGAGGGACTACAGTTGAGCTTGGGACGCGCTCCTTTCGCATCGCCCCACACTGACACGGACCCGCTCAACCTGCATACATAATCAAGGACCTCCTTGCCGCCGTAGGAGGTACCCGCAAAGACGTTCTGGAAACCATCAGGTTTACCTCAATTAAAGTAAAGCTCACGCCTCCAAGCAAGACAGCTCTACCGCGTCCGCATAGTGAGGTAGCGGCTTCTTAACACACCGACGACATCAGGAATGGCGGGAACAAGCGACGAGGGTATTATCCTTCATCTTCGCTAATGCTCTAGCGTGAATCCCTCAGTCTTTGGATTGGTCAAAGATCTCATTTTCAGAAGCACTCACGACCATGCAACCTTCATATAATGTCGATGTCCCGAATGCACCATAATTATGGCGGCACTGAGCAGTCAACCCTGGGAGACAGGAAATGCTACACAAGCACTATCTGCATGCATTGGTCAGTTTGAAGAATCCGAAGTTGCTTCGCCCCACCTTGTTCTTTTCAAAATGCTGGATACACATGTAAGTATTCCACTGGTGTGAACTGAGGACATAAGTCATCAATGTCAGGCCAATCAGTGTGCCGATGTTAGAATACTCCTTCATGAATTTCGCAGTCGGTACTAGGCTCGGGTCCCGTCCACATGGCTTCGCGTGTTGTTAAGCGGATGCTCTCTATCCATGCCAACATATCCACGGTGGAAGAACCATCAACTTTGTTTTTTGAGGGCCGGCATCATGGAACTCGAGCTTCTCGGATGTGTATATTTTGCAGGAGGCAGGGAGCTGGTAGAAGATGTGGATCATCAATATTCAATGACCACCTGCAAGACGAATACCATGAGTCATTTAACACCGAGTTACGTAATGAACGACTCCCTAACGCATATCGAATCCAGCCGAGTCCTTGATGCATCCCCGCAACGCGTATTTGAGCCCGCCCGAATTTCTAGGGCTCGCAAGGCGCTATCCACCTCTTCGACCACAGTATGTTTTTAATTTTGGATTCGGGGGCGACTTCATAACTAGGATTGGAGCGTATTCTTGACGCATACAGGGCCTGCCATCGACTTTAAGAGCGCCGCTGCACAAAGGTGAGAGAAAATACATCATTTCCATCATCATAGCTCGTGCTTAGTAAGTAACAGGCGGTTGACAGAGGCATTACTTTACCTAGACTTCAATATCAGTCTCACTCTTCCCGACAACCGACTATGTCCACCAGTATGCTATTGTCCTCGAGATGTTTGTCTACATGAGTGAATATATTTCTTCGCAGGTGCCGAACCGGTGGGTCTATCAGTTTATTTTGCGTCGAGAAGCGTCAGAGACCAGTCTATTTCCAAGGTTGAACTATATACTTTGGGTCCAAGACATTGTAAAGACGTTTGTTCACGACGATGAGGTTGTGTGGGGCATTGACGTGTGCGCTTCAACCCATTCGGCAAAATCTGCCATTCTCATCCATGCAACAGCGGAACCGGAGCCTCAGCCATATATCCTTTGTTGGCATGTCGGTTGGAGCCAAAGTGGTCCTTTGTTGCTACCGGTAAGCATTCCGACACCTTTCTTCTTAGTTGAACTTACACTTCTTTGAGACATTGACGAGGAGTCCCTTGTGTCGGCCCGCCAGAACGTCGAGCGAAACGGCCTTTCTGACAGAATTGCCATAGTAGACATGTCCCATAGCGAGTCAGTCTTGCAAACACTGGAAGGAGCTCATGCAGTACCGTAAGTCCTCATTATAATGATCACGATTGTCTACGAAGCTGATTGTGCAACAGGTTTTGCTTCACGGTGTGCAATCCACCTTTTTACGCCAGCATGGAAGAAGTCGCTCAATCAATGGAAGCAAAGGAATATGGTCCGAGTGCGGTAAATTTCTCGGTAACATCTAAAAATTTCTGGCGAATCTTTGTTCAAGGTGTGCACGGGCGCTGAGAACGAGATGGTGACACCAGGAGGCGAAGTTTCATTTGTCTCGCGTATGTTCGCAGAAAGTTTACGTTATAGAATGCGCTGCAGGTCAGCCCCTTCTACTTCCGAGGCATTCAACGTGTTTTGAAATGATGTCCTATAAAGATGGTATACCTCGATGCTTGGGAAGATGTCGTCTCTTCCCTTGATAGTAGGCCTTTTGCGTGAGCATCAGGTAAGGGTTGTATCCTCGTTCATTGCACGCGGCTAACTTTGCATGAAATCGAGGTTGATAACTATGCTGTCACAGAATTTATTCAAGGCCAAACTCGGCGATGGGCAATCGCCTGGAGTTTTGGAACCCTTCGACTTCCAGATGTGCGTACATATACGAGTTTCTCGGGCTATCTTTGATGCATGTTGCCTCTCAGTGTCTGGCGCGCATAGCTAGCCCAACGCTACAAACCATCATGCCTTCTCACACGACTTTCTATCAAACAGTAAATGTCCGATCATTGGAAACCTTGTACAATAGACTGCTCCAAGTGCTCGATGCGATTGAAGGCGTTCATGTGAACCTGGAACGTCCGTCGGTTCTAGTCACGGCGATGGAAGTTACTTGGTCTCGGTCTGCGCGGAGGAAGAAAATCTCGTGTCCAATACGACAAGAAACTTGCCAGGGATCCATCATTTTGCGATGTCGGATTACTTGTGCGGAAGGCGAGCACCCTCCTGGTGAGAAGCAGCGAGTCGCGGGTCACCACCTCGTATATCAATGGATCGATGGGAGCGACCGTGTTGTTCTCGAGAGTTTTTCCAGTCATGTCAACCGCAAGGTCACGTCTGTGGAACCAAGACCATGATGGCGCCACTGATACACATCATTTGCTTCCCCCCATGACATCGATGACGCGTGGAACCATCCGTTTTTAGACAATTCCGCCGACGACTACATTATCTTTCCATTCTCATATATTCCCTTCAATCCCACTCCCTTGGATCATCCTCCCGTTTGGGTCTAAATTCGCGAAAGCCTCGTTAAAGCTTTTAGGATTTAGGATTTTTGGACAATACGCGCGAAAAAATGACTGCCGTATGCTTTCAATTACGCCACAACGATATTTAATCTTGTCTATTGAGACGGCCACACCGGTGAGCAAACGTCCTGAGATGAATGCGTCCAGGACCGTATTACGGGACTGTCAGCAGCTCCTAAAGAACCCGCATCCAGCTTGCTTCATTCAGTGGCTGAGCAGCACCTGGAGCTTGTTTACATGAGCTTAGAGCCCGACATGAACTGGGGCAGCTTCTTGACAATGTGAAACCAGCCAGCCAAAGGTGAAGTTCGACTATCCCTGAGACAAGACCTGCATCGGGCGATGATCTCGGAATTGTGTTGAGAACACTCAAACGAAATTGCCTATAACTTGTCATGATCCTCTCACCGAGCCAGGACACCATGACCTACTGGCTTAAACCGTGTCTCCAAAGCGCATGCTTGGTAGGGGAGATGCTACAATACTTTATAATATTCATGCGATTAGGTAATAGTAGTGTATAGGTTAAAGATACGTTAAATGAGCGTACGAAAACATACTAGCACTCGAGGTTCGCGGGCACGCATGTGTAATACTACATTCACTTGGAGACGACAGAGCATCCAAGAATCAAAATTCCTCGTCTAGCGAACTAGCGTGTCGCACACGAGTCAGCCACCGATACGGGGGTTCGCCTGCAGAGAGATCACTCACAAGATCCTGTCAGAAGATCCTCTTGCCAATGGATTCCTGTAACTAACATTGGCCTTGACGTAGTCTGACATCCGCTTCTCGAAAAGGTTGGTCTTGCCTTGCAGCGAGATCATGTCCATAAAATCAAACGGATTCTCAGCGTTGTACACCTTGGTATTGCCGAGCGATACCAACAGGCGATCGGCGACAAACTCGATGTAATGAGACATAAGCCGAGCATTCATGCCAATGAGAGCCACTGGCAGAGCATCTTTGAGTGATTGAGCACACACGATCTGAATGGCCGTCACGAGAACATACCAGTCAGAAACTCTCGTTCAATCTGGACAGCCTCCGTTATAATGCGCTCGATGAGATCGGGGTGTGGCCGACGTCGCAGATGGCTGAACAACAGGCAAGCAAATTCAGTGTGCATTCCTTCGTCGCGACTTATCAGCTCGTTGGAGAAGGCAAGACCTGGCATAAGACCACGTTTCTTCAACCAGAAAATGGACGCAAAAGAGCCAGAAAAGAAGATGCCCTCAATGGCAGCAAAGGCAACGAGACGCTCGGAGAATGTGGAGTGCCGGTCAGAAATCCACCTGAGGGCCCATTCGGCCTTACGCTTGACACACGGGATGGCCTCTATAGCATTAAAAAGGTACTCGCGCTCGTCCGCATCCTTGATTAACGTATCAAGGAGGAGAGAATATGTCTCGGAGTGGATGTTCTCCATCATGATCTGGAAAGCGTAAAACGAACGCGCTTCTGCGATTTGAACATCGTTTGAGAAACGTGCGACCAGATTTTCATTCACAATGCCGTCTGAGGCAGTAAAGAAGGCAAGAATATGAGAGATGAAATGACGTTCGTTGTCGTCAAGACGGTTGTTCCAGTCACGGATATCATCTGAAAGGTTTACCTCCTCAGCCGTCCAAAAGCATGCTTCCGCATTCTTATAAAATTGCCATATCTAAGTGGGAGGTGAATCACTGAAGACGGGGTAAGGCGATGTATATACTTCATGATACTGTATGGGAAAGAGCACGAATCGACGTGTGGACGGTTTCAATAAAGGTTCCTCACCTGCCAAACTAATGAATCAGTATCGAGATGGTGACCCAAGCTAGAGTACGCACTCTCGGGTAGATCCACCTCGCCAACGAACCTGTTATGAACATTGTTACCTCCCTCTGTTCCAGATTCCTCGAAAGATTTAGAGAGTGGTAAATGCATGTTGGAGTCATCGATAGTTATATTGTCAGTATCACGGTCTTCCTTGGCTGAACCTAGCGACAAAGTTGAGATAACCTTCGCAATCTGACAAAAGAGTGAGAGGCAAGAGCCAAAAGTTGAATCATTACCTGCCTGGTTGTCACTGGGAGCAGAATTACAGGAGAGGGTCATCAAGGAAACAGAAAGTAGATGATAGGGACCTTGAAACTTTAAGGGTAAATATCTAATTGATGACTCAGGAAGACTCAGGGTACTAAAACCTATAATTAGAACACTACTATATTGGCATAATATTTATACCATTGACTCGAGATAGGCAGCCGTCCTTTGTTTTGTACCTCGTAGCCTCATAGAGTGTGGTCCAGTTCTTTCGTGCCCGCCGTTCTCAGTGTTCCTGCCATTGGCTGTGGCAGGCTCCTAAACACATACTGATGCCTAGCAATGTGACCGTCAGAGGCATCCCATCGCCACTCCGAGTCAAAGACTACTAGCATAAAATAATGTGACTGTCCACTGACGTACACAGGCTGGCCCGAGCTTCAAACCGCAACCGAGAGTTGACTAATTTCTTGGGTACACAAACAAAGAAACGGGGAACCGAAAGACCACGATCATCTATTGCAACTGTACAGTTTTCCGCTTCCGTCTCCGTAACATTGCTTGGGGGCTTGATGGGCGGGCTGCGAGCGAGGGACTTGGGGATCGGGTGAAATATTTTGATCGAGCAAGGCTCGTCAAGATGGCGGCGGAAATATAGTGGCCGAGAACCCCGACTGCAGCCCCGGTGATGCATGCGACGGCACAGAAGACATAGACGGGATATAACGCAATTGTGACCATACGGATGATCGAAAGCGGGGTGAATAGGGCGATGGTGAATGTGATTTTGACCACGACGATGACGGGTGAGAGTAACGCATCTAGGATGAACCAGATAGTGCGTAGTGGGTAGACCATAGCGAGAAGAAAGTGGGCCCCGAAACGAAACATGAGAGATAACCCAGCTAAGGCCAGCTTGAATAAGGGGAGAAGCGTGGCGATCGGTGGTTCCGCTGATGGTGGAACATTTTCAACCATCTCAGTCATAGCTGTAGCTGGGATTGGCAGCAAACGCAACACTCTGCTATAATTTTCGCCCCTAAGTATACGTCAAGCGGCCATCAAGCACGGCCAGACAGAAATGAAGTACTGACCGCTTCCAGAGGATGTGGTGTGAAGCTTTGCGTAGGATTGACTAGATCCCGTGAAAAAGGATAGTCTGACTATTAGATTGATCACGTGCCTCCGATACCACCTTCCGGACAGACTACCGGTCTAGTATGTAGTAATGTAGACTACTGCTTTCCATGTGGCAGCCCGAGTCTCATGAACTGACGTGTAGCCAAAGAATGCACAGTAGACTCCTTGTCTTAAGCATGACCCCATGCTGTGGTGTTACACACGGGAGGATCCGTCGGGTAGGAAGTGACAAGCAAGCTGTGTCTTGGGCAGCTCCTACACACGAGCCAGTCTCGAGGAAGCTTCTGGCAACAACGGAATGACATCAGGCGTGCAAGTCAAGGCTAGACTAACGTCAAGGCCGATGCAAGAAATAAAGTAGCCAAGGATATAGTAACTTGCATACCAACAATTTCGTGCCTGCTGGAGCCGGACTGCCCATATATCATGAAGAGGGGAGGCGGGAACAGCCACAACAACGAGGACAGAGTCCCACTGCTTGGTTGTTCCGACTGAGTATCACACCAAAAGGGGGTAAACGAAGATGGGTTCTATCCTCGGACGAGGGTTGTGAGAGATCTAATCTGCTAAACCGTCAGACGTCTTGAACTCGGGTACGAGAAGAGCTCCTACCTAGCGTAACGACGTGATTGGTTGTTCACCTACTTCAGCTTGGCGAACAATTTTGGTCCTGCACAAGCCTATAGGATATGAAGTTTGGTATGCACAAGCAGAGCAAGATGACATACATCAACACAATGCATCATGCTGGGCACGTCAAGGTTAATAATATCTGGACAGGTGTTATCTGGAAGATACGTACTGGACTTCCCTCCGCCAACCGCGATTAGAGCCATGTCAGTTTGGTTCCCAAGAGAAGGGGTACAAGAACATACACCTATGAACAGCGCTCGTCAGCTCAGAACAGAAGATGCAGGCAAACTACTTGCAATTCCTCAACACAGTCCTCGCCTTTGTAGCCTTCACCTGCCGAGACTTTTTGTTGACAGTGTTCAAAGTGTCGCGCCAGAGGTGCACACTTGACAGAGCTTTTGCATTCGTCACGGATGACTGGATGCAACTGGCGAAACGAAATATGAGTAGGGTAAGGCGCTAAGTTTGTGCGAGTTTCACTGACGTCTTCCGGCTCCTCTGCTTCCTCCGCTTGTTCGACCTCCTCTGCCTGCGTGGACGTCACGACTTCCTCTTTCTCCTCTGCGTCGGCGTGGACGACGTTCAAAAAGGACGAAAAAAAGGACGAAAAGTTCATGGACGCGACTTGGAGGGAACCAATGTTGAGACGGTTCCGGTTTGGCCGTCGCGAGTTTACGGGCCGTGCATTTTCAGACGGCGCCTGAAAAGTATTACTCCGAAGGTGGCGGTCAATGAATTGAACTGGAAGAGGGGTCAATTGGACGCCGTCCCCGATGTTCAGTCTACTGAACCAAGCTCGTAACGGACTCGTCTCGCTCGCCACGAAATCATTATCTATTGCCAGTTTTGACCCATCTCGCTATCGTACCGCAATGGCTTCAGGTACTGATCACGCTATGACATGTGTGCGCGCAAGTCAACTCATGTCTGTGGGATAGCATCACAGCAGCCCGAGATTGCCACGTTTGCAGCGGGATGTTTTTGGGGCGTAGAGCACATTTTTTTGAAGCATTACCCACCTTCTCAGAACAAGGGGATCTTGAAGACCGCGGTGGGATACACTGGGGGCAAGGATTCGTCGGCCAACCCAAACTACAGGGAAGTATGCACTGGCACGACGGACCATGCAGAAGCGCTCAGGATCGAGTTTGACCCTTCCGTTGTTACTTATGACGAGTTGGTCGGTGAGTGTGCTATGCGTTGGCTACGGCAGCACGCGCACCCTTGTTCTCGCGTTGACGCATCCCAGAGTTCTTTTATCGCACACATGATCCAACCACTGTGAACAAACAGGGAGCAGATACCGGTACCCGTACGTCGTGAGGGCCATGTCATCGTACGGCCCCTGATCATTGTGTGCATGCAGAATATCGGTCTGTCATCTTCACCCACACACCCGAGCAGGCAAGCATCGCCAGGCGAGTGACAGATGAAGTCGAGGCCAAGCATTTTATGCCCAAGGGAAAGAAGATCGTTACAGACATTGTCCTAGCTGGACCGTGGTATGATGCAGAGGACTATCACCAACTATATCTCTTCAAGAACCCACAGGGATACCAATGTCCTACTCACACGTTACATTGGTAGAGGACAGGCATGTAGGAGACATATGAAATCCATGTACTTCAAGGATCTACCACATAAAGAACGCCTCAGAGGAATGCCAGCCCGTCCCTTTGGATCGTAACAAGGAGAGTGGTGCCGAACGGGCGATGTCAGTGCAAACCCGTCGTTGGAAACGAGGGTGACTCAACTCCCTGCACCGTCGATTCTCTTCATGGGCGTCTTTGATTGTGGAAGAATCAATGGATCAACAACAAAAATTCCCTCTTTTATATGAACGACAGATACGTGGGAACATATTACGTGTACGAGTACCCACGCCACTCACTTCAATCCACCCAAAGGTGCGCCAATCATCCAGAGATTTCGTGGCTGGTGCAGTCTGTTGAGGCGCACCTTCTCAGTCTTTTCATAAGCGGGCATACCACACCATACCCCGTTACGGGCTTTGGTTTGTCTTTGGCGAACTGGTACCGAGCTGGGCAGCGACGGCACCGGACTTACGCATGGGGCTTCTCGGCAACATTGTATTGGACCTCTTTATCTGCCTTGAATTCTCGTTCCCATGATACGTGATTTTATCAGTGGCGTCACCTCCCAGCGGTTCTGCCGTTCCCCCAGTAAGAAATCATTTCCCGTAAGCCCACTTAGTCCACCAGAGCAGATATCCTTGCAGAGGCTCCGGAGAAGAGGGATGCTCTCACGGAGGACCTTTTAACCCTGAGGAGATCAAGCACGCAACTTTAGGTTCACCGTGGGAAGAATGGACATATGACTACAAAGCTAATCAGGACTGCCTGCGAGCTGGACAAGAAAGGTGTCATGGGCGCAAAGACATGGGAGCTCTACGTGTGGATGAAGACGAAAGGCTATTGGATTACTGTCGAACAGGAAGAGGTGGACAATACCCAAACTCAGGTCGACATGATGGAAAAAATGAGGGTATGATCGTCTGCGGAGTACGATTGCATTTTTGTTCATCATTCACGCCGCAGGATCATTTGGATGCCATGGGCAAAATGAACGCCTTCTATCAGGCGATGGACGTCATACAGACGAAATCGATGTCCGAAAGCGGTGGTGTGCCACTCCCTATCAGGGGGGAGGTTCATACGATCATCCCGGACATCTTCAGACCAAACGATATGGATTTCGAGTGAACTTGCCAGAGATACTCTGCCCTCTGCACGATTTGCCAACAATTCAAAGAAGCGTGGCTGATACAAATGTCGGAGGCAACAAATTATTTATATGGCTACCTGGCTCCCTCCAATATTTTACCCGCCGGTGATCGTACCTAGCAAACATTAATCCTGTCAACCTGACTTCTTCGGTCCGGTACCAACTCACGTTGAATCGGGACTCGACGTGGCTCCCAAGCATTGGTCTATCCCGCTACCTGAGGCTGTTCACGTTGTCTTGCTCAGCGGTTTCGGTCGGGAGATCCCTTTCACACGGTGACAATGGACTCCATCATTATAAACGCCATATCTCCCCCGGCAGTGTTTGCATCCCCCCATGACCATCTTCAGTTTTCGTCCCAAACCTACTTCGTTTGACACCGACTTGAAGAATGAGAAACTGGTGCATCCGCATGGAAACCATGCACACCCATTGTCGACCAGGGAGCTAGATACAGGTGCACAGATCGTCGCCGGCCTGTCAGGCGAGTTAGATCCTGTCGAGTCGGCGCGCGTCAGGTTTGCAACGCCGGATTTTGTCGTCGTCATCTTTCATTGAATAACCTGGCACACAGGAAGAAGATTGATCATCATATCCTCCCAATGATGTGTAGTGAGTTCTAGCTCCATATTTTTCAAAGTGGTTCGTCGTGTCCCGATCAAGGATTTATTACGGCAGCGCTGTACTGGTGAGCAGTGTACAGTTCTACCGCCCGCCTGTTTTTTCATTCTTCCCCGGAATGCAGGATCCAATTCATGGATAAGACCACACTTGGTAGTTCTGCAATTCTTGGTATAGAGTAAGATCCCTGGTCACACGGCAACGCGAAATGTCTCCTGACAAGTAACAGCCAGGGCGCGCATCTGTCAACGAGCCAGTAAGTTATAGGATTTTTTCTTGCGGTGCCTCTAATCCAGTGTTTCACAGATACAACTGGTGCTACTAATCTATCCCTTCGTGGTCACCACATGCATCTAACGTTTCATCGTCGTCAGGCTTGGAACGATATTTTATATCAGTTATTTTATCTTTGAATATCCCCAAAATTTAGCCCTCCAGCGATTCCCTGTTGGCAGATGGATGAGGCATGTGTCGCGCGACCTCGTAGCAACACTTTATCACTCACTCTGCGTTTAGCCTTAACATATTTGCCTGGGGCGTATCGCTGATCTGTCAAGCTGCTTGTACCAATTTTGCGGAGCTCTTTGTATGCAGATTCTTCCTAGGCATGTGCGAGGGTTCCGTCACAGCAGGGTTCATGATCGTTAGTTCTATGTTCTACACACGCAAAGAGCAGACGCTACGAGTTGGCTATTGGTGTGAGTGCGCCTCGTCGTCAGGCGTTGTCAACCCTACTGATGAGTAGCCAGTCTTGATGAATGGGATAGGTTAATCAACTGAACTAGGCTAGGGCCGACGCTGACGGGTACAACAGCCCAGATCATCTCTGGTTTTATCAGCTTTGGGTCTCTGCACATTAAAACCACTGGATTTGCCCCGTGGCAATGGTGAGGGTCCTGGATTTTGGGAGACGATTAGGGAGAACTGATCGTCTGGCAAGGTTGATGGTTATCACCGGGATCATAACATTCACTGTGGCGGTAATCTACTGGTATTGTGGTATTCTTGGCGCATACCTCGACTAACCATATTCTGCAGGTACTTTTTCCCTGATTCTCCTACAAACGCATGGTTCCTCACGCCAACTGAGCGTGCGACCGCAATCCAACGCCTGAAGGTGAGTGGCTCTTGGAAAGTGTACCTATCGTCACTCGCGCATTGACGAGACCCTTTAGGATAATCAAACCGGTGTCGAAAATAAACACTTTAAGAAAGAACAGTGCGTCTTCATATGTTTGCAGCCTTCGCGTGTCTGAAAGGCGAGCGAACGCAGGATGATAGAAGCACTCCTGGACCCCAAGACGTGGCTTTTTGCGCTCTTTTCTGCTTTCAACAATGTACCCAACTCCATCACGAATCAGCGCCAGATCATCATTTCATCCTTTGGTTTTAGCAACCTCGATACGACGCTTCTCGCATGTGTCGACGGGCTTGTTGAGATCGCGACGATCTGGACCGGAGTGACCCTCGCAGCTCGAATCCCGAACAGCCGTGGCTATGTTGGCGCAGCATACTTCGTTCCAGCCCTCGCTGGAGTACTTATGATTGAGTTCTTACCGTGGAGCGATCAAATTGGGTTGCTTTTCGGGATCTGGCTCGTCGATATTAGTACCACTGGATTCGTCCTATCCTTGTCTTGGTTGACCAACGTAACGGCGGGTCATACTAAGAGGGTTCGTCCGTCCAGTTTCCGCCGCGTCATCAGTTATTGTACGTATGATGATACAGGTCACAACGAACGCCATCATGCTTAGCGCCTATTGCGTTGGAAATGCGGCCGGTCCATTTATGTGGCAATCGCGGTATAAGCCGAGGTGGCGTTCTTTCCTCTTCCTGACCGTTGCTTTCCTGAATTATAATGGGCTGGGCTGCGTCTATACAGGAACCATATTCCGTGGATCATCATCGGCATCTGTTACATCATCTGCCCGTTGTTGTTGTTGCTCATCCGCGGGATATTGGCGCGGGAAAACGCACGACGGGATGCCGAACGGGTCGAGGAAGAAGAGCTATTCTTTATTGAGAAAGAACTGGAGGACGGGACGCGTGCACAGGTTGTGGTGGACAAGGTACAGTGTTGTTTATCGGCTGCCTTTTTACACCGATGCAGAGCGGACAGGAGTTGATGGTGATCCCTGACAGGCGTTCATGGATTTGACGGACCGACAGAACCGCGACTACAGATATGTGCTCTAGGGGAGAGAGCAATTAATCGCCTGTGCTGGAAGATAACCGATAAGCCACGGTGGTGTTTGTCACATGTCTTAGGCCCATCTTACCGGAAGGATAAGCAACGTCCATTTCGAAAAACCGCTATGAGCGCATGTAATACGCCTTTAAAGAACCCAAACTGAGGTTCCCTCGTTCGGTTGGACCAGTTTCGTGCATCGGGGATCCAAGTCAGGTCGACGTTTAAAAACCTTCAGTCGTTTAGACAACACGCTCCCTGAGATAGGCTATTGCAGATCGGTATTGATACTAGCCAGCACATCCCAATGCGCACGACCAGATCCCAATCAACATATTCTTTTCTGAGTACAAGCACCTAGAGTGTCACTCGATCTGGTCCAGTTGACATCTCTCAGGCGTCTGCGTGAAACCATACCATCCACTTACCCTCGGTAAAACACACGAACGAGCGCAAGCGATGGCTCGAGCCGGCCAGGCAGCATCAACGCAGTGAATCTCCCCGCTTTCGCATATTCGTTCACCGTGGGGATTCCCCAGAGTGCCAACCATCCAACCATCCATATCCAGCCCCAAACACCGCCTACCGGTCTTCCTGTTATCCTCTTCCAAACACGTTCTAGGACGACTCCGATGCCATTCATCACCCAAAAACCGACAAGAACGAGCGTACTTCCCCCTCCTCCAGTGGATCGTAGTTCGATGTCATGAAAGATACCGGAGATGAGGAATGCCCCAAGCAGGCCACCGAGTCGCCCAAACAGGTAACTGAACGGTTGACCACCCAGAGTCAGGAGCATGTCGCGCATCAATTGATGCCAACGACGTCCCCAGAGTTCGCTCAGAGAAGTCGATAGCCAAGGGGAGTCAAAGAGGGGTGGCCACTGAATCGGATGTTGATGAAACAGGATGACGCATACGATTGCTAGGAACTTGTAACTGTACTGTAGAGCAAAGTACGCCGATGCCGCCGCCAGAACCGACACGAGTATGGATCGCAAAAGTTCGAAGGCGGGGTGAAAGGATTGATCGGACAGAGAGCCGCCTCCGAATGAGCCGAATGTTTCCGGGGACAAGATGCGAATGCTCTGCACACAGGCGTCAAACGCCAAGGCATGAAATACGACTCCTCCTGCAGACAACAGTACGAAAATGACGTGCGAGTTAGTTTTAAAAACGGGTTTGGGGAGGACGAGTCCCTGTGGCCAATTCCATCCGACACCTCGCGGGTTGATCAACAAGTCCCAGGTGTTCCAACATGCCGCGTGGACGCAGTCCAAATCTGAATTGCTTCGGCCGTCTATCAGACTGTGACGTCGATATCGCGTTCGAGCAAATGCCCATACGGCAGAACGCGTCGAGAGTGAGCACATCTGAGTCTGGAATGACCTATGAACGAGTGCTAAACACGGAACGAGTGATACTCACGATGAGCATGGTGTTCGTCTGGGCCTTCGTCGGGTCCCCTCCAGACACATCCACCAAGGTCGCACGCCAGGCTAACCAAACTGTGACAGGTAAGAATGCCAAGCGGTAAGGGCGCGTGCCGTTGAGTTGAATCAGTACCCCCATCAAGTACTGACATACGAAAGGCGGAAGGATGTACGCAAAAAAGGTGGCGCTTGTGATAGCAATCTTTTGTGACGTTGCAAACGCGCCGTCGACGACACTTTGAGAACTACGCGAAATTATTAGAAATCTGCGCCATGCGGAGGACATGGGGACTGACCTTGCTTGTAAGGTCATGAGGCAGGAGTGATGAGGGTGGGTCCTGGGCGAAGAGGACACCCTCATGTTGGCTTGTAACCGCAGTTCGTCCGAACTATTTATATTGAAGGCCCAGCTTTCCCGATATCGTTGGATTGGTATAGTAATTGCGCTCATTTGGACCCACTAGGGAGATGGCGTGAGGTTATAGCGGTGTAATGAACCAGATGAGACGGCTTACGACGGTGACAGCTGGCAAGGTTCCTGGTGAGCTGGAGCTCATCTGGTAGTGCATCTAGCGTCCTTACCTTTCTGCGCAGTGTTGGGTGTCTCCCAATCCGCAGTAAAGGTGATTCTGATTCTGCTGCGCTTCACGACCGGTGGACATGAGGCGGAGGCGGACAAGCCTTTTTGGTCCAGATTCCTAAGGCTACTATGAGACCGACCGGGATAAGAACCAATCGATCTGACGTTAGGACTTACGCTTCTTACTCAGTAAGATGGCCGTTCCAGCAGGGTCAGTTTCTCCATGTTCATCGTACAGAGTGATACTCATGGCCGAGTAGCCAAAGCGTTGAAGACGTCTTTGCAATGTCGCAGAAGATCAGCCTCACAAAGCATACTTTTCTTGCGTATATCCTCCTGCCTCTCATCTGTCAATACTTGATGGGAGTACTCGTTCAACTCGATGGAACGCGCTTATACCGCCTCGCGCTCTTACCTGTCGTTGTCTGGCTTGCCTGGCACGGTGCGTTTATTGACTTGTCGCGAGGCGATCCCAAACAGGCTCAGATGAACACTGTACTTGTCGTGCGTGCCCTGATCGAGTGGTTGTCATTTAATGAGTAGTTTCATTCCAGACTCATATGTGCACCATCTCAATGCGCTGTACAGCCTGGGCTGTCGCTCGAGAGCGTTTTCGTCGCCAAAGACCTTCCAACAGGGAGAGCGATCCAAATTCAGGGAGCATCTACTCAGCATTCTGGAATGCGTGTGACTTGATGCTCAACACGCGGGGCATCGGATGGAATTGGCCGCAAGGACTCGTCCTCCCCAAGCCCGCCCTTGAGACAGATTCCCGAATAACCTTCGTGCTGTTGTCGGCAGCCCGACTGGCCTTTCACGCTTTTGCTTTTGACACGTGCCTTCAGGTCATCCGCATCTCATCTCCTGGGACGTATGGGTCGCTGAACGGTGGTTCTCTGTTTGACGGTACCCTTCCACCCGACCTCGAACTCTTGCGAGCTGTATGTGTGTCCTTCCTAACAGTCTGCATGGCATATTTTGCGATCCAGTGGGGTTACCAACTTCTAGCAATCGTGTGCATCATCCTGTTCCAGCAATATCCGGCTCAATGGCCACCCCTCTTCGACGCTCCGTGGCTATCGACTTCTTTGAGCGAATTCTGGGGCCGTCGATGGCATCAGATGATGCGTGAACTACTCGTGGCGCTCGGTCTCCGACCGTTTGGTTTCGTGTTTGGCCACCTTGGGGGCCTGTTTGGAGCTTTCCTCGTTTCCGGTATCTTCCACGACATCGAGCTTCGATCCATTGGACGCGGCGGAAACTCGGGCGCCGTCATCGGTTTCTGGGTGATGAGCAGCGTCGGGGTTGTGTTGGAGCGGGTGTGGAAAGCGGTAACGGGCAGACCGGTTGGTGGGATCTGGGGTTGGATGTGGACGTTTGGGTGGCTCGCACTCTGGGGGGTTGCGGTGGTGGATGAGTGGGCCAAGGCGGGGCGATTCGGGGCGCTGAGTCTACCAGGCGAACTGGAGCCATCGCGTGCGCTGGTCGAGACGATCTTGGCGTTGGTCAAGGATGTAGTTGAATAGCCTAGAATGAGTCGTACCAACGAATGCCCTATCACACGCACACACCGTTTGACTGAACACCTTCCGTCTAGATGGCAAACCCGACTTTTCTTCCGACCCTTCCTCAGTCTGATGTAGTCCAAGCAGCTCAGGTACTAGTCAAAATCCGATCTGTGGAGCCGCTCTTCCCTGATGCCACACGACTCTGTAGCTCATACAACAGGCCTACTCCCCCTCCAGCGCTGGCTCATCAGATACCCAACGTCGTCTTCAACAGGAACTCTTCGACATCCAGAAACGATACGAGGCATGGGGCTTGGTCATCCCTTTTCTGAATCACGACGACGTGAACGTCCAGTTCTTCGGTGCACATACCGTCCAGGTCAAAATCGCCAGAGATTGGTACGCTAATGGTCGTGCGCACCGAGTTCGCCCGTTGAAATATTCCCTAGGGATACCTTTCCGATAGACAACGCCACCTCCCTACGTGATTTAGTGCTCGAACTCACATCCCATTCGATCGTGTCGGGGAAGAGCAAATTCATCCTTCGCAAGCTGTTCGTGGCGGTAAAATGACCAGCTTTAAACGTCCACTCACCTGTCTCACGAGCGCCGTTAGATTACGTCGTTGGCATTGAAAATCGCTCCGGGTTCCCCGTCATTATGGCCGGGCTGGATCGTGTCAACCGTCGAGTTCTTGTCTAACCGTAGAACCTCTACGGAAATTTTGCTTGATTTCCTATCCATTGTTGCAGAGGAAGTCGAGACGGCCGATTTGATTGGCGCGAGCAAGTAAGCGTCCACGCCAGTTCTTTCCCCGTGCATCCCAGGCCGATGTTCGAGGCAGAATGCAGATGCAGCAAACTCTTCTCGACGCCGCCCCACTCGTCGTACGTGCCGTCGTTGCGATTATTACCCAGCCTCGAAGTCAAATGCGCGCCTATGAGTTGGACTCTGCGCTCAAGTGCCTACAAGCATGGATGTCCGTCCTTCGTGGAAAGTATGTGTCCGCCATCCAAATCTCATTGACTGATAATGAGATTTGCGGCAGCGATATCACTCCATTAATCCCAATGTTAATCTCACTATTGACCCCTCCTACCCCGCAAATTGATATTGACCACGAAAATTTCTCTCCGGCTTCGGACGCGCTGCAGGAAATTATGACGCGCTCCCCGTTGGCTGGTGGTGCGGGCGTCATGTCGCTTACACTTCCGCTACTCGTTTGGGTTGACACATGGGGTCCTCGAATTCTTCAGTCTAGTACATCATGTGCGTCGCTCGTTCCTTCGATACTGCACAATCTGAATCACATCAAATTTCAGCCGGAGACACCTTGGAGCTCTCTCACTCTTTGTGCAAGCTCATTGTGACTCTTGGTGATCACTCGAATACATACTTTGCTACTAATATCACTTCACAACAACCGGTAGCAGGTTCTCCGCACACTCGATCACAGCTCATACAAAGTTTCCTTCGACTATTGCTCGGTTATACTGGTTTGCCTGGTTATTTTGGCGTAGACGAAGAGGAGAGCGAGATGACGCTTGGGTTTTGGTATCTCTTCCAGGAATCACTCTGGAGTGTGGAGTATGACGAAGGGGTTAATGAGACGGGTAGCATGCCACCTGCGGACGTGGAGGAAAGCAATAGGCTGGCATTAGTGAATGCTGTATATGTTGAACTTGTGAAGATCTTGAGGAGAAAGGTTTCATGGCCGCCTCCGAGTACATTAAGCGGATGGCCAAAAGGTGGGTTGTTCAAGATTAAGATGCGAGAGGCGCACTAACGTCGGTTACAATACGGGATAGATCAGGTAGACAAGTTTCAGGTGTCAGTGGTACTTTCACCCTCTCAGGGACACATTTACTCAAGAATTTCAGTTACCGGAGGGATGTCGGCGATACGCTCATCAACGCGTAGGTGCGCGGTATCTACGCGGCCGACAGAGTTGACACTTTTCAGATACTATATTCTCCGCAATGACATGATGGCCTATTACTTGAACGATATCCAAGAACGCCTTGCAAGCAGACCTGAATCCAGTGGATGGGAGGTGGGTGTCACTAACCTCTCCGATCTCCCAGCGGAAATCCATTCATGATTCCCTTAGGAAACAGAAGCTACTTTACATTGCATCATGTCTGTCCAGGAGGCGGTCCCCCTCGAGGACAATCAATTCATTTCTCGGCTGTTTGGACCAGATGTACTCGGACGGCTACCAACTACCGGTCAAGATAGGATACGACGCACTGCCCTTAGTCTCATCAGTGAGCCACATTTCGGGTCTGTGTCATAGAACAGAACTGATCAAGTACTAATTTATGTAAAAAGGTACATACGCGTCGTGGTTTACCACTCAGTCTATCACGAGCACGCCTGTGTCATCTCCCTCACTTCTCATGAACGCTATTTCGTACGTCGTCGTTTCTCTACCTGAACCGTCGCTCTGTCTACCGGCTGCGAACGCACTGCGGGATCTCTGTGATGCCAATCGAGCGGCTCTAGCACCGCACATAGGAGCATTTGCGGAGTTACACGCTGGGTTGACTGGAATTCCTGTGGGTGATGTCATGGTCCTTCACGCATCTATCTTAGTGTTTGTACCCCAGGACACGGAGAAAAGCAAAGTTCTACAGTCGATAGCGAGTGTTATTCAAGCATTACCGCCCGAGGAAGAGATCCCGCCTGTGCTCGCCATCGTGTGCCCTGTAGTCGAGAAACTCGAACAAGCCTTACGGTCCGCGTCACGGGTATGCTTCCATGACGGAGTCTTCGTGAGTTGGAAGTCACCTATTCCTTGTTAGCTTCCCGAAGAAGCACGTGCTGTGGCTATAGTTCAACTCCAAACATTATCGGGAGTAGCCAAGGGACTCACCCGCACCGCGGATTCGTTGCTCATCATTGATGAAACGCCTGCAGAGCGAGCGGAAGCGGAGCGTTTGCGGCGGGCTCGTGACGATTACGGAATGGTCAAACTCAGAGAAAATTTATTTGGAGCAGTGAGAAGCGCGTTCGAACTGTGGTCGACAGACGCGAGTGTGTCCGACGTAAGTTTCGTGTGAGGATAGATGGAGACGAGCTGACGGCATGCAATACATAGGCACTCAGTGACTTCTTGCGCTCTATTACTTCCTTGCCCAGTGACATCACGCTGTTATCCCTACCACCGGGTCCGCTCTTGGGGCTGATATGTATTGCATCTCAAAGGCAACTCACGGCAGTGTGGCTCACACTAGCGAACATGCTCATTATTCAACTTGACCCGCCTATCATGTTTATGAATTCGACGCTGAAAACACCACCAAATGTCGAGGGAATGTCGGTCGTGTCGAATGTACTGCCTGTTCTGCTACAGACAACGTTGTCGATGCTTGGTCAACCGGGAGCCATGGAATCTGTGAGAAAGCACCGATACAAGTAGCTGGCGTTGTGACTGACGCGATCTTAGAACCCCGACGTCGTACAGGCTTTCTTTGGCTGCTTGGACAGTGTGAGTATTGATCGGATTTTGTGGCTGTGCATTAAAGGCATGTGGATAGGTGGCGAAGCACTTTTTGGCAGTATTCTACAATCTACCGCCGGGTGCCCTGGATGCACTGATGCAATGTGCGGTTAGCTCGTTGTCGCTCCAGGAACGTTATTCTCTGGTTGCGACGTGCACGTTCCTGGTACGTCGGAGGCATTTCTGCCCTCAGGCATAATGAACTCAGTGATGACCTTGTTAGGAAACGCTTATTCGGCGTACTGCGGGAAGCGATGACCTCGGAGAAGCCGGCACTATCCTCTTCCAAATGCACGGTCGGCCGATCCTTCGGGCGGTTCTAACCGGGTTTGCGGGTGTGGCTCCGAGGTCGGCGACTCAGAACCTGATTGAATTATTGTCCATGATTGCATCCAAATACCCATCCGAAACGAAGGAATGGATGAACGAAATTCTCTTCACTGTACGTGTTGACGCATTGTTTCCGGGGATGCTACCGCTTACCGGGGTGCATTATCCCAGGAGGATTTCGTGCCATCCAAAGCCACTCCGGAGGCCAAGCGGGCATTTGTCAAGGCTGTGGTTGGGTAGGTGGTCTGTTGGATCCGATCCGTGGGGATGTACTGACGTATTAACCGATTGTAGGTCGAGGTCGCCAAGAAAAACGAGGGAGGCTGCCCAGCAATTTACGCTCATCGCAAGAGGACTAGAAGGCACGAGTTTCGGATATGCATCCGTCAGTATGTGACTTGCTGCCTCGTCATGCCAGGGGTGGAGATAGTTGGCTGGACTTGTCGGACTCTTAGCATGTAACGCCATTGAGTGCGGCGGCCATACATAGTCGGGAGGGGAGTACCTGCTGATATATTACCCCCACTGTGTGTGAGATCGGCAACGGAGCGGCCGAACGTGCCGGATTCGGCGGGCGCACCCAAACTGAAGCGGAGATAATATTTGTAAATAAATACCTGCGATTGGCTGTGGCTGTACCAAGCAAGTCCAATCACAAGGGCATAAAACAGGCTGGTCACACGGAAATAGCCGGAGACATCTCTTTTCCTCGTCGGAACTCTGGCTCAGCGCTTCGTCCCCTTCCGTGTCGCCGTCGACGCTTTTACCGACGATGCTCAGTCTTATTCCAAGAGTCCGTGATGCCCTGCGCTCAGTGCATCGCTTTACTGCTGGGATGGCCACCGTCGCCCCGCGTATTGGCGACACCAAGGTTCCCATATCCCTCTTGGAAAAGGGTGCGTACATCAACTATCAGCGCATCGAGGACAACCTTGCCGTCGTCCGTGAAAGGTGCTCGAACTCCTCCTTGTATGACGGACCCTCCTGACGCTTCTCGGTCTGTTAGGTTGCGCCGTCCATTGACATTGTCGGAGAAGATTGTCTATGGCCATTTGGATGATCCTCACAACCAGGATCTCGTCCGAGGTGTGAGCTACCTCAAGCTTCGTCCCGACGTACGTCTTTCGCCTTTGGTTTAGTTTCATTGGCTCAAGGATGTCCTTAGCGTGTAGCTTGCCAAGATGCGACCGCTCAAGTACGCCATTTTGATGTCTTCCGGCCTGATGCGCGCTTACATAATTCAGATGGCGCTTCTGCAATTCATGTCGGCAGGCATGGACACTGCTGCGGTGCCAACGACTGTTCATTGCGACCATTTGATCGAGGCACAGATCGGTGGTGTCAAAGATTTGGAGCGAGCCATCAACCTCAACAAGGAAGTATATGATTTCTTGGCGACCGCAACTGCCAAGGTGGGTTGCTCCACTTTACCGTACCCAGATGGGCTGCCTATCTGAACTGGGAATCGTACAGTATGGTCTTGGCTTTTGGAAACCTGGTTCTGGTATCATTCACCAGATCATCTTGGAAAATTATGCATTCCCGGGTGGGCTTATGATTGGTACCGATTCGCATACACCAAATGCGGGCGGTCTTGGAATGGTTGCTTGTGGTGTTGGTGGTGCTGATGCCGTCGATGTCATGGCTGATATTCCTTGGGAGCTCAAGTGCCCCAAGGTAATTGGTGTCAACCTGACAGGCAAGATAGGTGGCTGGACGACTCCTAAAGGTTGGATTAGTCAACCCATCTTTGCACTTGTGTTACTCACACCGTCCTGTTGTAGACGTCATCCTCAAAGTTGCCGGTATTCTCACTGTCAAGGGCGGAACGGGTGCCATTGTCGAGTATCACGGTTCTGGTGTCGAGTCACTTTCTTGCACGGGTATGGCTACTATCTGTAACATGGGCGCCGAGATCGGTGCGACCACCTCGCTCTTCCCCTTCAATAACCGCATGGTCGACTACCTGAACGCGACCAAACGTTCAGAAATTGCCCAGTACGCTCAGCGCTTCTCGCATAACCTCAAGGCGGATGATGGTGCCGAGTATGACCAAGTCATTGAGATCGTACGTGTTTATTTTCAATCTCTAGTATAAACGCTCATTACCCTGGAATAGAATCTGTCCGAGCTCGAACCCCACATCAACGGTCCCTTCACGCCTGACCTTGCTACTCCTCTCTCCAAGTTTGCCGAAGAGGTCAGGAAGAACAACTGGCCTCAGGAACTCAAGGTTGCTCTCATTGGCTCCTGCACCAACTCCTCATATGAAGACATGTCCCGCTCCGCTTCGATTGCCAGGGAAGCTTCCGCACATGGGCTTCAGGCCAAGAGCAAGTTTACTATTACCCCTGGCTCTGAGCAAATTCGGGCCACTATTGAACGTGACGGCCAAATGGGCGCTTTCGAGGCCGTCGGCGGTCTCGTCCTCGCAAATGCCTGTGGTCCCTGTATCGGTCAATGGGACAGGCAGGATGTTAAGAAAGGAGAGGTCAACTCGAGTGAGCCGCCCTCAATTATTTGGGAATATTTCTGATTCTGTTCAAGTCATTACCTCTTATAACCGCAATTTCACTGGTCGTAATGATGCTAACCCCGCTACGCATGCTTTCGTCGCTTCCCCCGACGTTGTGACTGCTATGGCTTTTGCTGGCGACCTCACCTTTAATCCCGTCGCTGACACCCTTACTGGCGCCGATGGCAAGCCCTTCAAGTTCTCGGATCCTTCTGGCAATGAGCTCCCTCCCCGTGGATACGATCCTGGTCAAGACACCTTCCAGGCACCCCCTAGTGACCGTGCTGCCGTCGCTGTCGCCGTCAGTCCTACGAGCGACCGTCTTCAACTCCTTCAGCCCTTCAAGCCTTGGGATGGAAAGACACCCATTGATCTCCCTGTCTTGATCAAGGTCAAGGGCAAGTGCAGTAAGTGAACAATTCTCTTAGTTGGTGTTGGTAATATCAATTGTCTCTTGGTAGCAACGGACCACATTAGTGCTGGTGGACCCTGGCTCAAGTATCGTGGGCACCTCCAAAACATCTCCCGTGAGTTATCGCGATGATCCTACTAGAGTTCCACTCATCTCATACTAGAGAATTGCTTGATTGGTGCCATCAATGCTGAGAACGGTGAGGCCAACAAGGTTAAGAACTTGATTACTGGTGAATACGAGGGTGTCCCACAAACTGCTGCTTACTACCGCGATCACGGTATCAAGTGGGTTGTCATTGGTGACCACAACTATGGCGAAGGTTCTTCCCGCGAGCATGCTGCCCTTGAGCCTCGTTACCTTGGTGGTCTCGCGATTATTGTCCGCTCCTTCGCCCGCATCCATGAAACCAACTTGAAGAAGCAGGGTATGCTCGCCTTGACGTTCGCCAACCCCGAGGATTATGACAAGCTTCAATCTCACGACAAGGTGGACATTCTTGGTCTCGAGTCATTTGCTCCCGACAAGCACTTGACACTTGTTGCCAAGCATGTCGATGGTACCAAAGATGTCAGTACTTGAGACGACATGCCGTGCGTCCAATGTTGATTCCCTGTCTTTTTAGGAAATTTCCCTGGCACACTCGTTCAATGAGGGCCAGATTGAGTGGTTCAAGGCTGGATCCGCACTTAACTTGGCACGTGTTGGCTATTATACACCTATCTCCCCTATCACTGATGTCGCATCTGGATTTAGATGGCTGCCAAGGCAAAACAGTAGATGGATAGAATAGACTAGTTGAATTTGGGACCCGACCTCTTGACTGCCCGCCACACCTTCTCTAGCTGTTTCCTGACAGGCATTCTCTTTCTGGCGGGTCCGGATTTCGTTCCGAGTTGGACTCATTGCATGTCACCTTTTCTTCCCCTCCCGATGGAGGTCCACTTTCTGATTATCTCTGCATGTTGGCCTTGGATTGCCTTCCAGTCCTGTAATATTACTGTTGATGGCTTTTTCAATAAAAGTATCATTATGACATGTGTGCTAGCAATGGTATGCATAATCAGGTATGGCCGTGTTGAAGACGCCAGACGGCGGCCATTGCTAGTATTATGTAAGTGTCAAGATAAATAAGGCATTGACATATTATAGAGTGGTCAATGCACAGTCCTAATTCGAGCTGTCATAAGCTGTTGCCTTTCTCACCTGGACAGACACGACATTCAAAATTCAACATCCGGGCGTGGGGGAAAGCATGGGTCACACCTCGTGTCCATCTGTATCCTCTGAGAGGGGGAGGTCCGAACGACGTGCGAATTGGAGGGAGACGGCGGGGAGTTCAACAGCCATACTTGGGCTGTCAGCATAGGCACGTGAGGTGGCCTTTCGAATGTTCAGTCTGTTTTCGAGCGGCGTTTTTTCGGTTCATGCTTTGTTTCAAGACGAATAGTCAGGGAATACTCACGATGCGAGCAGTGAGTTGGAGTAAACTGGGTGTGTTGTGTTGTGTTTTTCAAAGCCGGCGGGGGGAGCGAAAGCAGTTTATAAGGCGTGTCAACGACTGAGTCGAGCAGGAAAAAAAAAGGGGAAAAAGGGCCGGGGGATGCCCAAGTAAAACGATAACAACACGAGTTGTTTGCTTGTACAGGGAAGAGGGGGAATGGGAGGTCGCAGACGTACGTCGTGTTTGGATGAGGACGGTGCTCAAAAAGGCGAGGCTATGCGGTTCCTTCAATGTCTGACAGGGAGGAGGGACGTTGCACACGATTTTCAGCACTTGGAAAAACTTCCCTCTCAGATGTAGACGGAGAGACGAGACTTACCAGTATGAGTGCGATTATGTCCACAAGCCTGTGGGATTAGGAATGCATCAGTGCCGGGTAGCGCAACACGACTAAAAAGGAGCAAAAACGTACGACGTCAAAGCGCCGGT
>JBBPKT010000240.1:0-27471 GCA_038089395.1 Pulveroboletus frians | reverse complement strand
GCTTGGAAGCGTCTCTGTGTGCGTCCAAAAGCCGTCGTCGAACGGGGTCATAGTGTAGGCGACTCCCATTCTGGACTCGGACCCATCCAACTTGTGGGAAACCTATTTAATCATCTCCCGCGAAGGCGAATATTCAAAAGTCACGAGTCACTTTCGACGCGATCACGCCCTCAAGTGCGTTCAAGGTTTAATGTGTAGCTCGTCCTGTGTCGATAGTTGGTGTTGTGTTCAATTCTACATTCGGTTTTTGTTATCCCTTTTGTTTGGATACTCACGACAAGTTATGTTGATATTATTGTCACCGTGTCGAGGACTGTTGTTCTGATTTGGTTGACTGTCATGAAAATCATTTCATGGTGTACCATTCGTTATCCTGGCCTAGTTGATCGTGTGAGAATGGCTCTTCTCATATATTCCTCGAGGCAGCAAAGGCGGACGGACGTTGCTCATTACATTCGTGCAGAATCTGGCCGCTGCCTGAACACGAGTTCTAAAATGGTGCAGCAGCGCCGGGGAAAGTGACACAAGGATTTCGGCTGGTTGCTCGTCTGAGGCACTGATTTGGGGTGCCGTTACTCGAGTCAGCAACATGCGTCGAGGTGGCCGTACACAGCTTAATCATGGTTCAAGTCCAGAGAATATGCCGTTGACAGAATTTCTACAGGACATTCGTACGATCGAAGTACTGTGGTAGGATCGTCTGTTGGTTTGGGCATCCATTGACCCCTCCACGTGCCCGTCGCCTAATTTAATCGTGGCCAGCCCCTCGCTGCCAATCGCAACTGTTTCTACACGTCTCCTTTCTTGCTCGGCCTGGCGTCCTCTGTGGAAATCTGAGGAAGTTAGCAAAGCATGATCCAGAAGCAATATCTTTAACGTAGGACTACTTACATCACTGGTGTACGACGGGGGAAGGATATCACGGAGGTTATGAAAGGTGATCACCCTCCCTCCACCTATCATGAGGTGGTACTCTATCGAGATAGCCATGGACCGGATACTATCTCCATGCTGGACGACAGACCCAATTTGCTTCTGTGTCGTAGTGTCCCAGAATGAGACTGATGAGTATGCAGAGACTGCGACGAATTTGTCATTGCCCGCGAGGGAGATACACCACGGAAATCCATTGCTGAGAACCGACCATCGAGTGCGCTTCCCCTCAGCAGTCACGTCAAAACGGTTAACGTTTCCATCACGGGATAACACGAAGAGCTGCTTGCTATCGCTCGCCCAAGCAAGGGAGTTATGGGCTTCCAAACCTACTGCGATTGTGATGTCGATGAGTAGGCGACCGTCCCTGCTGTTGTAGATCCGAAGACCAAAAAACATAGCAGTAACGATGAGCTGTCCGTCGGGAGAGAACTTGACCGTATAAACAAGGCCCGGGTGTAGCAGGGGACCAAGCAGTAGGTCACTGCTCGAACGTGACCAGATCGAAATAGTGCGGCCATCATATCTGGTAGTCGCGACTCTCGTTCCGTCGCGTGAAATGTCCACCGCGTGCACCTGTTGGCCCTCTTCGATCATGGTCACCTCTTTGTGGCTCTCCGCATCCCATACCCTCACCCTACCGTTTTCTGTCCCGCTCACAATCCATGTTCCATCTTGTGATGCAGCAAGCTCGTGAACAGCACCCCCCACCTCCATCGGAAGCCCAACCTCACTTCCATCTTCCACTCGCCAAATTTGAATCTTTCCCTCCCGGCCACCGCTCATGATGTGTTTTCCATGAGCGAGAAATGCGACCGACATTATTCTGTCTTTAAGGTAGATTTTGTTCTGTTCTGCGTCTTCCTCATCCCGAAGATTCTTGAGCTTAATGACCGTGTCCTTTAACCGTTGTTCGAGTCTCTCATACTCTTCCTTTGGTCGCTCACTCTGCAGAAGAACTTTACCCTTCTCCTTCTCCACTCGACGCAGAGGCCGTTGCATCGCTTCCTTGTCCTCCTGGGCTCCCTTGAGCGACCGCGAGCGGGCGGAAGATTTGCCAGCAACCTTCTGGTGGGATTCCCACTCTTTTAGCCTCTGGATTTCTTCCGCTACCAGTTCTTCCTCATCTTCTGAACCGTTGTCGGTAAACTTAAATTCTTGGTGAGTTACAGAAGGATCGACATCGTGAACCTAGATGAGTAAATGTGAGAGACTCCAGACTTTAGGATAAAGAAGCTCACACTAGATACGGCAGACGTGTCGACGTCCATTGGCTCACTTGGGTAAGTCGACTTCCCAGACTCCACAAGAGAGTCAGTCACCCGCTGGGTGCTTTGCAAATACACAGCCCCTGAGAAATTGTCAGAGCAGAGGCGCACGAACGGAATGCATAATAGTTACCATCTCTTACGATGGTATTATACTCTTGGGATACCACTGCCTCGAGATGCCCTTCTCGTAACACGTCTTTCTGCTTCAGTATCCCCTTTGCACAGCACCATTAGAATCCGAGATAATCAACACAAGAACAAAGACCTTTTCCAGTAGACTAATCCACTGACTATCATGTGTCACAGCAATCTTTGCAAACGGTTCCTAGACAGCTTTGATGAGAAACATGATATCTCCTGTGACCAGAATCACCCCCAGACCTTTTTTAGCATATAACGATTGATGATATCGGAAGGATGGAAGGGCTGAGATTTTTTCAGTGTTCACATCCTTTGATACAGAGCAACTACGATCATACCTGCGACAGTTTGGGTACATGCTCCACTGTCGTACCCTCATTGTCATATTCAGCCAAATCGTGTTCCAGTGTGGCTTCGCTCGGTTCTTCGTCCGGAGAACTAGTTTCACCAGAGTGTCCCGCATCACGAGTTGGCCCCAAGAAGAGGTTTGCCAAGCCAGCACCCAACCCAACAAGTTTAGCAGCCATGATACGTTTCGGGTGCTCGGTCCTGACTGTGACTCGCTTCAAGTGTAGTATTTCCTCATTGACCGCAATCTTAAACCCAGTTATGAATACACACTGATTCGGGATGGTGACGTCAGGTCGAGGTCCGATACGCCATTCAAAAGGATAGACAGCTTCCCAAGTAGAGTCACCCACTAACATGGGTCCTTCTCTCCTCAGCTGCACAATACCGCAACGAGCAGGACTTGTATCGGGGTCTTGGAATGACGCAATCGACCATGACTGCGTTTTGTGAAATCCAGTAATCAGGTAGAGGGCATCACTGTCAATGTTTCGATAGAGTTGTTCCTGGGCAAAGCGGTACCAATTCACTGCGTTTTGGATGATAAAGTCCAACAGTAACGATTCCGTCATGAGCCTACGGCATTCAGCACCTTGTGGAAGGATAAGTACTGCATTTTCCTTTCGGTGTAGGTCAAATCGATGATCGGTTAGTCTGAGTTAAGAGTCAGGAGTACTGCCATACAACAGCGAGCAATGTCGTACCGATGGGCCTTCCCATCTATATAATGTGGATCGGTACAGTGGGTAGTACATCTCACACCACGTGATGAAATGACGCGGCCAGGGCTTTCGGCACAAGGAATAATCTTGTAGTCCTCACGTCTTAGTTCGACCTGGGTGAAGTTGTCAGGGACCCCATTAGCAGCATGAAGGGGGTGTTCTTGAGGTAGAGTTATATTGAAGAACACGTCAAAGCTGCCCTCTTGTGGGGTAACAACGCCAACATCTCCTAGCTTGAGTCCTTCCTCCCGATAAGCACTTGGAAGTTCAACGCTTGGTTCAGGGCCCCACAGAGGATACCCACGGTGCGATAAGAGATTGCGAGCATATACATCCTGTGGGAAGTCAATCATGACATGGAGACAATTTTACGGAATAGGACGGAACTTGGATGGGAAACTTGCGGTGAAGACCGTGTAGCCTTACTACCATACTATACGCAGCAACTGAGGCGAGGTAGCACACAAATATGCAACAACAATATGCAGACCCAGTCGTCCAGGTCCTTCAAGTTGTTTTTCTGAAATGACAAGTTTTCACATCCATTCCCTCGATCGTGAGTTTCACCAGGCGGCAGATCTCCATAAATCAGGGTGACACTATGGCCCAATTATGTTTCTCGCTGAGCAGTCTCCTTATAAACTGTAATGCATGGAACGAGATCCAAAACGCCAACAAGGGTAGACATGTCGTTATGCCCAGTTGAAACTGTCAATAGATATCAATTAGCGAGGCAGTCACCGCATCAGCCTGTCAGTGCACATCTCGTGATAGGATGCAGTGCCAAGGACGTCAACATATGGTGAATGGGAGATCCAAGCCCTGACAGAAGAGAGGCTTTCTACTCTTCTTCTCCCACTTCTCGGAATTCGAAAGGGTATGGATGACGAAGTCATCCCCTGCCATTACATAACATCGAAAGATAAAGTTACTGTTATACCTGGACCTGTGCTTCCCTGGAATATGAAGCATCCCTGACGGTCAGCCCTTGTGGTGTGACAGCAAGAAAGCACTCACACCTGGATATGGAGTCAGCATAGAGGGACGCGATAAAAAAAAACCTTCCTAGTGTGCGCATGGCAGCGATCTACTGTGCCGATGGTTCCTGGGTAGAAGTCGCAGTGTGGCTCTTCCGTAGCGGTCTCTTTTTCTGAGCACCAGACTGATGAACCACCTGCGCATTAGTTCACAATAGACTGGGTCGTACGCACCTTTGGCATGGCTGGATAGATCTACCGTATGAACCCCGGGGTGGATACTCATCCGAGAGAACTCCTGGTGTGTGCCATCACGGTAAAGTAAAGAGCACCGCGCCAACGCTGCCAGTGACGAGGCCGACGGTCACATAATTAGGTAGACGTCAACAACTGGGCAGAGGAACTCTTCCATTCTTTGTAAATCGTTCTTCGAATCATCGAAGGTGCCCAGAAGACGCTGTCCAGTTCTCGATGTTGCGAGCACCGATGTCACTGTTACTCGGACAGAAATTCTCCAGACACAACGAGACAACGACACTTCGGTCACTTTTTGCTTATGTCATGCCGCCATTCCCAAACGGGCAAAGGCCAGGCGACCAGGATCCGAACGGACCTAAGACTTACAGTGCGCCATGTCAGCATCGGGGCCTCCCTATTGATAACTTTGAGACGACCAACATCCCAACAAGTCAGTCCGCCGACGGACAACGCGTAACCTCCCTCTCAACGGTGCTGTGCATGCAAGATTGAAGCCAGGCTGATTGGAAATTTGATTTGCTCCCCTTAGAGTCGGCGTCCTCTTCCACGTACGCAACGGCTCCAACGTAACCTCCTCCCTCAATCACTTTAGGCCATTGTTGAGCAGGGATTTAGCGTATATGCCCATCGGACAAACCGGCGAGGGCAAGAACGTTAGCACTACTAGCTTCAAATTACAAGTTCAGGCGCTATGACCGAGGTTACAACCCTGCTGGGCTCGACAGAAAGGGTGAGGTCTGATTTCACGTTCAACTCGGGCCCCGTCCTCCAACCACGATTCTCCAATGAGCGGCGTGTTAGAGTTGTCAAATGATACAGTCGTGCTAGTTTTGGGGAGCGCTTGGCATCAATAGTACCTTCCAAATCGGGAATAGACGTCCTCGTTCGTTCGGCTGCGAGCAAGTCTGGAGTTGATTTATTCAATGCTTACGCATTCCGCATGCCAATACGACTAGCTAAGTGCCACTCGGAACATAAGTATATGCCGGGGCGCCGATCTGTTTTTTCTTACCTTTTGCCACCTGCGCAGACTCCGGGATGGCCAGGTTGTGAAGGAAATCATCGAGGTAACAAGGATTGATTTTCAGAGTACGCGGAAACACTAATGGTGTCGTTCTCGAGTATTAACAGTGGGTTGGTTCTGCGGGTCCCCGAAAGCTTAGGTTACTTCCTCGTAAGTCTTCCTGACATGATTTGGCATTCCCCGTTTCCATTTTATCTGGTATTTGACATTGGATTTCGTCTCCTACACACACCACGATTTTGCCTTTACCCACGACTAAAACGCTCTTACTTGTCGGGTATTCGTTGGCTGACCTGCCCACTGTAGCGTGAAGCGCTCACCAGATTTTACGAAGATCATGACTGAATGCCTACTCGATCGTCCACTCGGCTACCTTGTCTCACTCGGGGAGGATGCGTCTCGTCACAGTCAGCTGTCCATCAAGGGCAAACAAGTTTTCGACTGGCTGCTCGTGGTGTTGTCCACCCATCTCCACCCAAAACCGCGATCGACATCTTATGTTTCCCCGTTCTCACCCGCGCTCCTCTCTTCCATCTGCGACGCTCTCCGACGTGCCCGTGTTGACGGTCCCAATGAACCAAACGAGACATCTGTTTTGCCGTCGGTGTTGAGTAAACTACGAGATTGGAGACTGGTCGATCTAGCATATCGATACAGTCCCAGTAGCCTGCACAGACTTGCCCTTGACCTGGCCGAAATTATAGACAAGCCTACCACCTCCACCAGCTCCGATCACCGTCATATATCGCACGCTCGTCGAAGGATGAAATGGGTCCGCTCAGATTCGCCCGGCAGGAGCCAATCGTTGCCATGTCGGTTTGGTGTTGTCAACAAGTGTACAGATGCCCTTCCGGACTTGGACGAATGCCATTCTGACGCGCCTTTCCCGGTCGGTTCCAGGCTAGGAACCCCAGATTCCGAGGCCGGTCGCACTGTTGCATCACGACGACTCCATTCTGTGTCTGGGTTCCGTAGTGGTTGCTCAGCGTGCCGTCAACCTCGGATATCCACTCCTTCTACTCCAGTCAGCTCACAGAGAGCAACGTTGGAACAACGGATGCCATTTGGCAATGTGAACCAGCTCGAGACCACCGTTCGCCCACCAAGACATCCGATATCGACAACCGTTCAACGCAACCCGACTGAGAAGAGAAGGCGGGCGAAAGACAAGATGTCCAAGTCTGCCTCTTGTGGTACACTGCGCGTCGATGAAAACGAATGGCCAGTTGCCAGATCCACGGAGGTCGAGCAGGCCATTAGCGTCTCGTCCCCTTCCCAGCGTACACCTCGTCCTCATATATCGAATGGCATCGGAAGCATCCCTGTGGGCGTCCAAAGGCCGTCGTCGAACGCGGCCGGGTCATGGAGTAGGCAACTCCCATCCTGGACTCGGACTCATCCAACGACGGCAACAACGCCAGCTTCGTGTGGGAACTCTACGCAGTCATCTCCCGCAAAGGCAAACATTCAAAAGTCATTGTTGACTTGGTCACGGCCCTCAAGCGCGTTCAAGGTTTAACGCGTGGCCCATCGTGTTCTTGATAGTAATTGTTGACGTTTAATTCTACGTTTAGTTCACTCACCCTTTATTTGGATACTGGTGATGAGTTATTTGTTCCCAAGTCGAGGGTGTTTGTTTTCGTTCTGATCAATTTGATCGAATGTTATGATAATTTGTTTTGCACGACACGCTAAATTGCACGTTATCCCGTCCCAGTACTTAGCACACGCTTGTTTTGTACACGACCCCCATACATGACCGGTGATCATGTAACATTGATGTCACCTTCTCGGACATGCGCAGTGGGAGGATGGCCTTGTTCATTCGACTCAGGTATTGGGCAGGGTACGAGAATCGCGTGTCTATGGGAGGGTCAAGGCCAATCGTGAGCGCAGGGGAGGACAAGAGGTTAGGCCTGGATTGAAGAGTGTATCGAGCGACGAGAAGGCCTGTCTTGGCCTATTAATCATTGATACTGAGGACCGACAGGTGACAAGCATTGGCCAGCTCCCCATGAAAAATGTGGGCAATTTTCTTCCTATCCTCCACGTAAAGTCAGCTAAACGACAGCGTCCATCTGTACAGAACACCCCGCTTCTCCCGGGCCTTGTTCAGGGAACATTGGTGGCCATGGAACGGTGAGCTCTTGAACACGATCGGGACACTGACAGGGATCCAGGTGCCGAGCGAAAACAGTCCCTTCTCCAGCAACGTTTGCACAAACGGGGCGTTACAGATCAAAATCCCACCTGAAGGCCATATCGTCAGTCACACTCCTCAGTGATGAGTCCGTGGAGGCATCGACTTGAACTTGGGTGCAGTCATTTTGTAACGGGCAACCCGTCGCCTCGGAAACCGGAACCCCGGAACGGAAACCGGAACCTCGGAAACCGGTTCGGAACACATCGTATATTTCTACCGACTTCAACAGTCGACATTCCTATGATTTCAACGGACGTCACTAGTCCCCCAACGGACCGACTATTGGTTATTCAGCACTACCCTGTACCCTAACTACTTCGTACTTAAGCCCGCATGTACGGATACGATAGGCAGTCGAATTTGGAAGATTTTATCCTGTTCACTTCCAGTGTGACTCTTCTTTGTGTTGTGTCTCGCTCTTACCCGGAGCAGCTGCGACATCTTTTTGAACATCTTTACATCTTCTAAAGAATCCTATTTGATCCTAAACTCTTAAACTCAACTCTTCTTACCTTGTTCCCATCAGAAGGCAAACTTACTGGTTAGGCCCACCAGTAACTGTAACCACGACGCTGGACAACTTGCTAAGAAAATGAATGTCTCGATATACTTTGCGAAGTCACAAAACCCAAGAAATGGAATCTACTTCCCAGGTCACTCAGTGGCAATGAGCCCTGAGTGAGTCCTCCATACCTTCTCCTTCCACCCGAGACCGAAGGGGTCATGAGGGTGATGCCGCAATGGGCAGAATGGAGAGGAAACTTCCCTCCACTGCAGCTGTGAAGGATACCCATCTGGTTGAGCCACATGCTCCCAGCAAAGACAGGTCCTTACCTGACTCGTCCCCAGATGAGGAGTCTGAATTGAGAATGAGGGAAGACTCGGACCAAGAGAGGCAGCAGCAAGCCCAGATGGGCGCTTTGGAACTTGTCCCAGATGACAACATGGGATGGACCACTGTCACCAGAAAGAAAAAGCAGAATAGGTTCCCATCCACAAATCAGCAATAAAGTTTGCAACCTAGCATTACACATACCTTGTCTGAGGTTGACCAACAATTGACGCCTGAACAGCATGCATGAATCCAGCAGCGAGCGAGAGCTGAGGCAGATGCTCAGTCTCACTTCGGACTTAACTGAAGAGGAAGTACCTTCAAAGAAAATCGGAAAGGGAATAGATCCCAGGAATTGGGGAAACCTTACCTTTGAAGACCCTGAACTAGATATTGAGGCTCAACGACGAGCACTTTCGGACTGGAAGAAGTCCAAGAAGGCCAAAAAGGCCAAGACCCGGGTACCTAGAAACGGAGACAAAGAGTCTCAGACACCTCAGACCAGAAAACTAGATTCAACAAACCCTAAGAATTCTGATAAGGATATTTCCAAGGAAACGGGAGAGGGAGCAGCTTCGGCTGAGAAAGACCCTATCCTTAGAATGATCAACACTGTGTTAGAGGCTAAGAAAGGAAAACAGCACACCAGTGTGACTCGCATGCTGGAGCCTGCCCAGCAGATTGCTCCGAAGAGCTATCTGGGCCATGCCTTAACTCAAATTGAGAGTCAGAGATGAGAGGATAAAGAACAGGACTCACAGAGCACTACAACAAGTTCCGAATCCTCTGAGTCCCCTACCTTGAGCTTATCGAGTTCAGATAGTTTGACTGAAAGTGAGTCAGATAAGTTGAGTCCCAGTGATTCAAGTTCGGAAGGAGATGGAGAACACTCACCGAGACCAAGAAAGCGGAAGCACCGGAAGTACCGGAAGCACTGGAAGCACCAGAAGCATAGTGTTACGCTTGATCCCGAAGGGTCGAGCGCGGACTTGGTAAGATCCTAAGGCACTAGAGCGAGGGGGTACCCTACGAGCGATAGGGTCAAGGATTCGTCCTGGTGGGGGCCAGACGGTTGACTGCCCGTTGAAGCGGGTGGACCAAGGACAATCCCTTGTGATCGGGATGGGACGCAGGCAAGAGCAAAAGCGCTCACTCAGGTGTAGAGCGGAGACACAAGAAAAGGAATAGGATGTTATAATCCAAGTAGGTCTAAGCTAGGGTACATGGGGCCTAGTTGGGGTTTATATACGAGGATCAGGAGGTGCTGAGTAATCGTATAGAAACGAGAAGAACAAGAGAGAACAAATGGCTGACTGAGCGTTGAGTCAGCGAGCCAATGGCAAAAGTTCATCAATGAGTAATCAAAGAATATTCTAGAAGGTGAAAGAAGAATCAGGCATGTGGTAATAGGAACTACGAGCTTAGCGTGGAAAGAGCTAGGCGAGGAGAGATAAGTCCGAGGATAAAGAAAAGAAATAGAGCCATAAATCGTAACACATAGTAAGAAAACTTCTCAGAAGAGAAAGAAGAAAACGACGGGATATGGGAGGATCAAACCTATCCCTCCCATTTCTTATAACGGATTGCCTGACTCCTGCTCATTCCACAGATTTGTGACAGAAGGAACTGCTTACCTTGATGCTGGAGGAGTAAAGACTCAGGATCGAGTCTTTGTCCTCTCACATTACCTATGTGGGAAGGCCCATGAGTTCTACATCCAAGAGGTCTCAGATAACCCTTACAAGTGGCGTCTCAAGGACTTCTTCCTTGAGTTGTTCAATTGCTGCTTTCCTATCGACTTCAGAACTAAACAGTGAGAGAAACTGAAATGTACCTTTCAAAATGAGCGAATAGTTCGAGACTACATCTCCAAGCTGTATGAACTTTGGAATCTGATCGGAGATGTTAGTGAACGAGACCAGGTTATGAAGCTCTGGTTCAGGTTTGATTCTTACCTGCAAACCGAATTGTGGAAGGACAAACTGAATCCTGAGCGATCATCCCTTAAGGACATTATTGCTGCGGCAGAAGTAATTGAAATTGCTTACTCCGTCACTAATTGAAAAGATCGTCCTACTAAGGCAGAGCCCACAGAAAGCACTGGGAAACTGTTCAAGGGGAAACGATTCCCTAAAGACTTTAACAATCAGCATAATTCCGAAAGCCGACCACCCAAGAACAGATTGGGAGTCACAGCCGATCGGAACCGGGAAACTCACCAGAGAGAGAAACCCAATAACTCTCCTAAGAAAGAGAATCGGTTTGAGCGCAATGCCAACCGACGACCCTGGAAGCCAACCACGAAAGCAGGGACTAAAGTTTTGGATCAGACAAAACTTATTAAAGAGGAACATGACCGATGGGTGGCTGAGAAGCTCTGCTTCAAATGTGGGGAATCTGGGCACATGGCTCGAAACTGTCCTAAACAACAAACTGTGAGTGGACCCGAGTCCAGAAACCCACCTGGAGACCTATCAGCATTCACAATGGGTCTGGGAGATACTGTCCGAACCTTGCAAGCTTTGGCCGATTCAACGGAGAGTACAGACAGCTTGATGCTGGCAACGGCTAATGTCATCACTACTTGGGATGACGATGTACCCTTAGATGGCTTTCCGCCATTGGGGGAAGTTCCGAACTTGCAATCTATTTCGGATGAAGACATTGTAAGCGAAGGAAGAGCATCAGTTCAATATGTTGAATCCCCTCACTAAATGGGAGATCCCTTGGCTCGCAGAGCGGAATGGCTCCTGAACCAGGGAGGTCCTTATCCGGAAGATTCCCGAATCTCACATCCTATCCAAGGAACAATTTCCTCATTGCCCCGGTTTGGTGTTTATCGGGTGTCACCTACATAGCATGTTATCAGTGATAATTGGAGACCCGTAGATCAAGACTGGGATACCTTAGTCAACTCAGCTGCCTTGATGGACAGCAACTTTCGAGTGACTGAATGGTATGCAAATGCCTTGGTCAACAAAGGATATGGCCTAGCAAGCGAGTGGTCAACTCACCAATGGCACCCGATTATGACTAACGTGCTGGCTCTCTGGATACAGCAACTCCTGTCAGAGGGAGTTGAATCAGACGAGGATGAAAGCGACCGGCTTCATCGGTTCGATTGTATTACTAACCAAAGAGGTATATGGATTTGGGATAGACTCCTCGGTACAAAGACCCGAGTTCCCTACAAACTCGCTCTCACTGAAAAGTTTGACCTTGTCAATTGGTACCGAAAGAAGGAAGAGAAACATTTCAAGGGTATAAACCCCTTGGGAACGGACCACTGGCGGATTCTCTCCTGGCTATTCCACCACCCGTCCGACCACTTGAGTGACCTACCTGTGACCAAGCTAACTCCTTGGTCATCAGATGAGGAGGAAATAAGCGACTTGGAACTCTTCAGAATGCAAGTGCCGCGTGATCAGTATGTATCTATCAAGCGCAATTCAGCAACAACCAAAGACATGAAACGAGTGGTCCCCAAACCAATCGTGGTTATTGTCCAAGTGAACGGATGTCCTGCTCGAGCATTGCTGGATACCGGTTCCTTGGCTGATTTCATGTCTTCAAACCTAACTGAGCAGTTAGGAATACCACGATTTACATTGGAGAAACCCTTGACTATCCAGTTGGCCGTCCAAGGATCTCAGTCGAAAATCAACTTTGGAAGCCGAGCTCGTATCGAGTATCAAAGTATCAACGAAGAGCATTACTTTGATGTCGTGAACTTACTCAACTACGACCTGATCTTGGGAACACCCTTCCTGTTCCAGCATCAAGTCCTCATGGGACTGAATGAGACTCGAGTAGTTATTGGAAGTGTTAAAGCTTTGCCCATTAGAGGTAATCAAGTGAAAGTCCTAGCCTCACGAGTGACTGACTTACTTAATAAGAAGCTTGACCTGGTTTGGAAGAAGCTGATCCAGTTAGCCAAACCTTTGTGTGCCAAGGCAAGCGAGACGGAATTACCTCCTTTGCGGGCCATCAACCATACTATCCCGATTATTGACCTGGAACGAATCTATCCCTGGCGGCCCTCACGATGCCCTGAGGCATTACGACCTCAGTGGATTGAGAAGCGGAGAGCCTACCTCGCCTCAGGACGGTGGAAAGTCACTAGTATAGGAAATACTGTTCTGATGCTCCTTATTCGGAAGGTTGGAACAGATAAGCTCCACACTGTGGTGGATCTGCGAGAGTGTAACAAGAATACTCAGAAGCTTTCAGCCCCCTTACCGGATATCAAGGGTATCCTAAGGAGGGTTGCTCAGCATAAGTACCGCTCGATAATTAATGGCCAGGATGCCTACGAACAAATCCGTATTGTCCCGGAGCATGTGAACCGGACAGCTGTGACCACTCTGGATGGAAACATGTTAAGTACTGTTATCCAGATAGGCGATTGTAATGCACTGGCCACATACCAGGCACTTATGAACCTCCTCTTTAGCAACTATATAGGGTGCTGGATGGATGTCTATCTTGACGACATTATCATATACTCGGATTCTGTGGAGGACCACATTCAACACATGTCGACCGTAATCAATATTCTAAAATGGGAACATTTTTACCTGAGCGAGTCTAAGCTTCGTTTTTTGTGTAAATCGATGAAGGTGCTGGGTCGAATCATTGATGACGATGGCATTCGCATGGACCCTGATAAAGTGGATCGGGTGATGAACTGGAAATCCCCTACTAACTGTGACCTATTGCGAGGATTCATAGGTGTAGTAGGTTATCTAGCTGACGACATTTATAAAGTGTGCGTACCGCTAGGAGTCCTCTCAGCAATCACTGGGGACACAGTCCCCTTTCGATGGACGGATACCGAGCAACGTGCCTTTGACCAGGTCAAGGCCTTCGTCCAGGCTTGCATGGACCATCATCGGGTCCCAGTTCGTTACGGCCCCAGGAGCGACCCTCTTTGGCTGATGACAGATGCCTGCGCTAATGGAGTGGCTGGCATCATAGCACAGGGCCCTGATTGGAAAACAGCACAAGTAGCTGCCTTCTACAGTGCAAAAATGACTCCTACGCAGCAAAACTATGCTGTACATGAGCAGGAACTACTAGCGGGAGTAGAGGGGATGCTACGTCACCGAGATATTCTACAGGGTGCCCACTTCACCTGGCTCACGGACCATAAGGCCTTAGTGCACCTGTGGAACCAGCGTAACCTGTCAGGCTGGCAGGCCAGATGGATGGAAAAGCTGAGTGAATTTGACTTTCAGATACAGTACGTACCCGGTGTGGAAAATGTCTTCCCGGACACTTTGTCCTGACTCTATTCATTCGACGCTCCTGGTACCATGTGCGCCCCCAGTGAATACTTGCAAAGCGCAGATGAGGGGCTGATGGGTACCTTGGCGGAATTGATCAGTATGCCGGTGCTAGTCGGCGGGGAAGGGTCCCCACCAGCAGTGGCAATCCATTGGAGCACGCGCACAACCAAGGGTAAACCACAGGAGCGCTTGGACCCCATGTTGACAATACCAGCTCGTAAACCTCCAGCTCCCGCTGCTGCCAATTTGACAGCTGCAAAAGACTTCGCACGCAGAATGCGTAATAAGATCGTTGTCCGTGGCCCATGGCAACAACCCGAGGGGGAGGAGAATACCACTGACCCTACCAATCTCGAATCATCTTCTGAAACCTCATCTTCTGAAACCTCAATGTTTCCATCGGAAGTCCCTACTTCCGAGAGAACAGGTCAGGAAACTCATAATGAAACAGAAGAAAGAGAACCCACCTGAGAAGAAGTTGAGGCTCCGTTAAGCTTCTTAGATGAAGACAATGCCCTGAAACAGATCAAGGGTCGTTATAACGAAGACCCCTTCTTTAATCTCATCCTGGAAAACCCAGATCATTACTGAAAATTTGAGGTAAAAGAGGGATACATTCAGTTACGCACCAAAGAACGAACTGTGTTGTGCATCCCAGATTTAATGGTTTCGGGACGGAAGGCCCAAGAATGGCTGATTGACCAGGCCCATACCCTGTTAGCGCACTTGGGAAGTGACAAGATGCTGGCTTACCTCCGAGAACATCTGTGGTGGAAGACAATCGTGAGCGATGTTAAGGCGTTCTGCGATTCCTGCGTGATCTGCAGAAGGAGCAAACCGTCTAATCAAAAGCCATTCGGGCTTTTATGCTCACTCGAGACATCTGCTAAGCCATGGGAATCCATCGGAATTGATTTCCTAGGACCACTGCCTCTGTCCAAAAACAGAGATGGAGAATACAACTCTATAACTGTCATCATTGACCGGTTCACCGGAATGGTTCACCTCATCCCTAGCCGAATAGACTACACAGCTCGAGAAGTAGCCGAATTAGTTTTTGTGGAGGTGTATAAACATCATGGCTTACCCAAGACCATGGTGAGCGACAGGGATTCTCTATTCACCAGCCTATTCTGGAACCGATTGAAGCAGCTAATCGGAGTAGAGCATAGACTATCTAGTGCTTACCATCCCCAAACCGATGGGGCCACAGAGCGAGCTAACCATACCATTGGTCAAATGCTTAGATCCTGCATTGGAAGCTCACAACAGGACTGGGTCAGTAAACTTCCAGCCATTGAATTTTCGATCAACTTAGCTCACTCAGAAACTACTGGGTTCTCTCCGTTCTTCCTTAATTCAGGACGAGTACCCACGACTTTCGTCTGGAACAACCCCTTGAAAGATGAGTATCCTAGTGTCCGAGCATTCACACAATGGATGAAGGCAGCGGTGCTTCAAGCCCACAATGCCATCATCGCGGCCTGAGTTAAGCAAACCTTGGGTGCGAACCGGAAACGACAGCCATCACTGTTCAAACAAGGAGAACTAGTCTACGTGTCCACCCAGAATATGTCCCTTCCAAAGGGAGTAACTCGGAAGTTGGTTCCACGGTTTATAGGCCCCTACAAGATTGAGAAGGATTACGATAATAACTCATATCGGATTGACTTACCTTCCAGGCTCAGACAACAGGGAATTCATCCCATCTTTCATTCATCCCTGCTGCGTGTCCATGTCCCTAATGATGACCGATTGTTCCCGGGTCGATTGGAGACCCAGCTATACGACTTTGGAACGGCTGACCAATAATGGAAGGTTGAGCATATCCTGTCACACGTGAGTAAAGGATGCACTGCATCGTTCAAAGTACAGTGGACAGCAGGCAACGTCACTTGGATGTCAGCGGATCAGGTATTGCACCTTGATGCACTGGCAGAATTCCTTGAGCTGATGAATGTGAAAAGTATCGAGGAACTACCTCTGCGGACCGGAGACCAGGCAGAGGACTTACCAGACCTTTTTAACACAGCAATATGGATCGACGGATTTGACACCCCATCTGAGTCCATGGCTAGAACTAGCTCCTTTAGTTATCGGTCTCACCGCCCGTTTCGACTCACAAGTATCTTTGCCGAAGGAAGAGATTTCCTTCTTCAAGATGATCTAAGCGATCCAACCCCCTACTTTGTGGCCCGAGCTCAGCTCCAAGCTTTCCTAGCACATAGTATCCGGATTCGTACCTCCATAGCAGCAGAATCTCTCTTGTCCGTTCCGGAAGGATACTCTCGATTTGCCTGCATCTTCAACACTGAACCCTACAACCCCTACCATGTGTCAATAATAGGCGACGATGGACAATGGGAGAGCCATACCTACCCAGAACCACCTCCAGTCCTCTTCTTCGGCCATGAAGGCAGCGAGACCGCCTCTCCTCTTGACCCGAGGATGGAGGCCATTGGTCAAATGCTGCTTGACCGAGAGCTGCGATGGAACAAGAGGGTTAGGATGGACAGGGAACAATGGGGAAGGGTGCAAGAACGGGGGCTTGGACTGGCGACTCACCCGGGGCATACAGGACAAGAAGAAGGCAGGGTGGAAACGAGAGGACAGGACAGGAGAGGCTCCTACCAGAGCAGGAGAGAGGAGCAGAGAGCTCATCCCAACAGGAATTGCGAATGACAAAGCACACGGACCGCTGGGGCTACGTTGCATAAATCAAGAGGTCAATCTCAGGAGCCAATCCCTGAACCCGTCACCGGGCCATTGATCACGGACAACGATGGAACAAATAGGGACACTGAAGGGGAGTATGTCATTGGGGAGGAAGACGTGGCTATGGCGAACGAAGACGATCGATTCAGGCCAGTGGAAGAGAACAAGGAACGTTCCCTCAAGGGGGAGGTGTAATGGGCAGCCCATTGCCTTGGAAACCAGAACCCCAGAACGGAAACCGGAACCTCGGAAACCGGTTCGGAACACATCGTGAACACATCATATATTTCTACCAACTTCAACAGTCGACATTCCTATGATTTCAACGGACGTCACTAGTCCCCCAATAGACCGACTATTGGTTATTCAGCACTACCCTGTACCCTAACTACTTCGTACTTAAGCCCGCATGTACGGATATGATAGGCAGTCAAATTTGGAAGATTTTATCCTGTTCACTTCCAGTGTGACTCTTCTTTGTGTCGTGTCTCGCTCTTACCTGGAGCAGCTGCGACACATTTCTATCTGTCTTGTTCTGAGGTGACCTGCTCACCACTGCCTGGCCACTTATGAGGCTCACTCGCTACCATAGCACTAGTTTCCTTGATGAGGCTGTGCTTGCCCAGAGGTGGTTAAGGCGATATAATCTAGAAGCAGTGAGGACAAATGGAGTTATATAGTAAATATTTATTCCTGTCATATCCATCAAATCCGGTACTCCAGACTTAACTCCGGACAACTCCAGACACCTTTCCTGTGACCTCCGGTGCGTTCTCGATGAGTCCGCATCCCTGACACCCCGGACCTCCTGTATTTAGCATTCCTTGTTCTTAGTGTTATGCTCCATTCTTCGCTTACAGTACATAGCCACTAGCTTCGCCCCAGTTCACCCTCCGTCCCTGTGCCCGCTTAAGAGCACAGCTCCGGTATACCTAGCATCCGCACTCCGGACTATTAGTAAGACCTATGTTCTACTCCCGTATATAAAGTCCCCACACTTGTAGTAGATACACCAGTTTGAATATCGACTTGGACAGTCTCCCAAGCTCACTCTGACCCCCTTGAGTCTTTAAGACTCTCTTCTGAACCATCCTCGGCCTTGTTGCTTGCAACAAGACCAATCCGACTTCTTCTGCCCGTTCCGAAATTACAGGACACCCCCGGAGTTGTGACAAGGGCACACCACATATGGTGAAGCCAAGTCCTGCTCGAACTCCAGAGTTCCGAAGTTACCTCCCGGAGACCTCGGTTCTAACAATTCCAATACTTGTAAGTCGGCCATAATCAACTTACCTAAATGCTGCATTTTGTTTCCCAAGGTTCTATAATTGCATAGTCACATGATCAGGAGTAGACCTAGCAGGTAATGTGCAGTTAGTTACTTGCTGCTGAGCGCTGAAGCGGCAAAAGAAACCTTTGTCAGACACCTGACAGTCAGATGTTGTAATTTCACTGTTCTATCTCCTAGGTCAAGTTGTGAAAATTCACCTCAATAATTTGCTTGTGAAGACCCACTGCAATCCTGCAGTCAGATTCAACCTTCCATTCAGGCAGGATGAAGTGCTCTACTGGGAGAGTTAGCAAGGCCCAATTTAGACACCGAGGGGTGGGAGTGATGTAAGCCTTCCTACATTTCAAAGTGAGGATGCTGTCAGGCTCCTACACAGCCGTCAGGGTAAGTGCAAGGCTTTATCCTAGGGGTATTACAGTCGACTCCCTCATAACGCATACCCCTCAGGACAGGCCTAAAGGTATGTGTTATGAGGGAGTATGTGTTGTTGGGGAGGTTGACCTTTACAGCAATAAAACTGCATGACCATTATGCACAGGTGTAGTGCTCTACTGTATGATGCGAGACCAAAGCTATTTATGAGTAAAATAACTTGTCAATTTCCTGTCCTTCATCCCCTTCATCTCATGGGCTCATACCATTCACCCAAATGAACCCACTGTGACCTCCACCTTGCATGCAAGTGGATCATTCATCTCATTGACATACCGACACAAGACCATCATTGCCTGGAGCGCTTCCTTCCATGTTGGAGGTGGTTCAATGGGTTCATCGCAGTCATCATGTGCATCGCTGACCTCATCGTCACCACCGGTGCCCAATTCCCGTGCCATCATCACCACCTGATAAATGTCATCATCACCTGCATCGAAAATATTGCCAGACTCCATAATAGGATTGAGTAGCTCCGTGATGTCCATGTGATTTGAGCCCTGGAGGACCCCTGTTGCCTCCAAGGCATCCAAAGCCTCAGAAACGAGCTCCTCCACCTGGGATAAGGGATTAAGGTCAGCCCGACTCGGAGCTTCACTGGCCTCTACAAGGGTGGAGATAGGGAGAGTGGGATGAATGGATGGTTGGGACGAAAAGAGGGCTTGTGGTATGATGTTGGCTTTCTTCCAACAATTGCAAATTGTTGTTGTATCTACCTCGCTCCAAGCTTTGTTGGCAAGCCACATTGCCGCAAGCTGATTAATATCATATATGCTCAATGGTGTGGTACCTGTCTCGTACAGTTCAACAGCACAATGAATAAACTTGGCATGGTAATGGGCTTTGAAGCAATGGATAATCCCTTGGTCGTTAGGTTGAATGTGCGCAGTAAGATTGGGCTCGAAGTTGATGACACGAATATGAGTGAGCGAGTCCAGTAAAACATGACCCGAGAAGTTATCCTGCAATAATAGAATCTTTCGATCCTCGTTTCTGAGCCTCTGGTCCCAATCCTGAAGCCACTCCTGGTAAATTGTAGACATCATCCATGCCTTTGCATTACTCCGGTAGTTAAAACCGAGTTGTGAGCCAGTCTTGCCTTTGAATGCATGTGGCTTCTGTGCTCTTCTGATGATGAGAGGGAGTAATTTCTGTGAACTGTTTGCATTTACAGTGAACAAGTAGGTGAGTCGGAGCTTTTTTCCTTTCACCCTGGAGCTTTTCTTGTCGGACAGCCCACAATCGGGTGGCATACTATGACCCATTGATTAACATTATTAGTTTATTAAAGTAGGGGAAACTCACACAAAAAATAGTGCTGTCTCATCTGCATTAAAGATATTAAGCAGCTCATATCCCAGTTTTCCAAGAAGATCCTGAAGTCGTATTTGCTCTTTCTCAACAGTATCCATGGCAGTGGATGTAGTATGCAGTAGGACTCAGTACTGTTGTAGACAGTTACTGTATTCACCATATCTGTAGTATGCAGTAGGACTAAGGTATGTAAGTAAGGGATTCATCCTAAATAGAAGAGTGGCTCACCTCAGTACTGTCTATGACAGTTACTTTTGTTCTGAGGTTAGGTGTTGGCTAATGAGTGGACAAGTTATTCTAAGAAGAATTAGTGAGTGAAAAGAATGTGTAGCTAGTCTCGAATGTCTCACCTCAGTCTTCAGTAAAAGTACTGGACTGAGGTGCGACAGAGTAAGTAACTCTGTAATGTTCGCGTTTTGATTATGTAATCTGTCCTCAGTGACTAACTAAATATCAGTTCTACAACATGCCCACCCAATGAGTGATGGATTAAAAAATGATACCCATAGCTTGTATGAAGCGAGTATGCTTCTCTTGAGTAAGTCCTTTTGTAAGTACGTCGGCAACTTGGTCTGCTGTCAGGATATATTCAATGGAGATCTCGTTTGAGTCAATCCTCTCCCTAATGAAGTGATGTCAGATCGCAATATGCTTGGTGCGGTCGTGAAACATCGTGTTCTTCACAATGGCCATGGCTGATTGGTTATCTATCAGTAATACTGTTGGTTTGGGAGGAGCAGGATTGAGCTCATCAAACAGGGCATGGAGCCAGATGGCTTCCTTTGCAGCGGCTGAGGCAGCCATGTATTCGGCTTCAGTGCTCGAGAGAGCGACAGTTGACTGTTTCTTTGAAGACCAGGAAATGGCTGCGCCTGTTAACGTGAAGACATATCCAGTTACAGACCGGCGATCGGTAGTATTGGCTGCCCAATCTGTGTCGACGAAACCTAGTAGGTCACTATCAACGCTGCCTTGAAAAATGAGGCGTGTGTTAGGAGTCCCCTGCAAATAGCAATAGACCCATTTGAGAGCTGTGACATGTTCAGCACCAGGGGTAGCAGCATGTCTGCTAAGGGCTCCAACAGCGAATGCGAGATCAGGTCGGGTCGCCAGCATTGCATACATCAAAGCACCGAGAGCGCTTTGGTACTCTTTTACGTCGGCTTCAGCTTGGCCAGCTTGACATTTGCGTTGATTGGGGTAACAACCAGTCTGCAAGCGGCCATGCCATAGCGGTCGAGTATCAACTCAACATAGCGTCGCTGTGTTAGCTCAACAGTCCGCTTATCACGATCACGGATGATTTCCATGCCTAGGATCCATCGTGCTTCACCTAGGTCAGTCATTTCGTATTCGTGGCTGAGCTGGATCTTCAGCTTTTTGATTGCTTTCTGACAGTTCAACAGTATCATCTTGTCATCAATGTATACCACAACGATTATCAAGACACCATCTTCAATCTTATAGAATACACTGTGATCAGCCTGACATTGCATGAACCCGAGTGACTCAAATACTGCTCGAAGGAGTGTGTACCATGACTTATGGGCCTGTTTCAGCCCGTAGAGTGCTCGGAAGAGTCACAAGACCTTATATTGTGAGTGACGGAAACCTGGAGGGGGTTCGAGAAATATTTCCTCATCCAGTTTACCATTTAGGAATGCCGATTTGACGTCCATTTGATGGATTTCGAGGTCATATTTGGCTGCTAGGGCGAGAAGCGCTCGGATGGTCGAGAACTTAGTGACAGGCACAAAGGTATCGGTGTAGTCGACTCCATGGACTTGCGAGAAACCCCTTGCTATGAGACGGGCCTTATATTTTTCAATTTCGCCGTTTGGTCCACATTTGATTTTGAAAACCCATTTTGAGTCGACAACCTTTCAGTTTGGTGGGCACTCAACCTCCTCGTATAGGCCGATCTTCTCAAAGTTGTTGAGTTCGTCCATCATCGCTTTGTGCCAGAGGGTTGAGTCTGCATGATTCATCGCCTCACCGTAAGTGTGTGGTTCATCTTCTGTGCTTATATCAGCACGGTAGGCACATTCAGTTTCTTCTGTCATGTGCCCACTTGCCCTCTCAACTTCTATCGCCTCCTCAGCTCCATCGGCTGCTTCATCATCGCTTCCCTTGTCTTCCCTCATCTCTCCCCTCTCCTCCTCAAGTCCTAGTGTCCCCTCAACTTGCAAGGTAGACTTTTCGTATGCATTTTTTGAAGTATCGCTGATCATCATCTCGGATCAGCATTTTTCTCTGTCGGGTCGATCTACGGACTTCGGGAGGTGGAATGGGATGCGGATAGGGCGATGGTGGTCCCCTTTGGGGTGCGCTTGACCTTGTGGAAGGTTTGTATCACTTTTCTGACATTCTCGGGTCAGATTTGGTTGTATTGTGCGAGAGGGCCGGTTCACGCTGTACACAGCCCACGGGAGCGTCGGGTTGCACGTTGATGGTACGTTCTACCTCCACTTCACTTCCCACGTCGCTTTCTCCACTCGTTTTGCAGTCTGAGAGCATTTGGATGCTCGGTCCTTGCTCTACAGGGTTTAGGGTGTCTTTGGTGGCGTTTTGAGTGTTCTCGGGTCGCGTTTGGTACATTTTCGTCCCGTTTCGAGTGCTAACATCGATCTCCACTTGTGTAGGACCGATCTCGTCACCTTCATCAAAGACCACATCGCGCGTTTCGATTATTCAACCTGTAGGGTGGTGTAGACATACAAATGCACTGCGGCTTTCAGCGTAGCCTAGGAAAAGGCATTCAAGTGATTTCGGGTTGAGTTTCCACCGCTTTTCATCAGGTATGTGCATGTGTGCCTTGCACCCGAAAATTCATAGATGTGCAACTGACGGTTTATTCCCAGTGAATCGCTTGACAAATTTCCGAAGTCCGGAAGGGTGCGGCTGGTAAGTCCGGAGCGATCCAGAGTTCAGCTGTCGCCAGACGGGCTAAAACAACTTGTATTTACCTGGTAAGTCCAGAGCGATCCGGAGCTACAGTATGTTAGAGAAGTAGTAGTGCTAAGTATAAGGGACTCACTTCAGCTGTCGCCGGACGGGCTAAAACAACTGAAGTGCCATATGTAAAAGTGAAGGTTTAAGTAGTTTGGGATGGAGGGCACTTGTACCTCAATCTGGGCACAGAGGCGAGAAGGCAAACGAAAAAGGGATGCGAGTAAACCTAACTGTCCTGGGGTTCTACCATACTCAGGGTGATGTTTAGTGTATGCCCTGGAGGTCCGGAACTGGCTCCGAGCCTGGAGGAGAAAACTCCGGGATGTTTATCTGGAGGTCCGGAGTTCCGGAGAGTCCTCCAGAACAGACCACACTTTGTCAGTTTGTGCCAATAGCAAAGCGCCTTTATGGCTGCTAGCTACTCTGGCAGCAGTGTTGTCTCAAGCATAAACAAGTGCTCGTTTGTGCTGGTGGGCTCACCCCCACTGTGCTGCATTCAGCTGCTCGAGTGCATTCAAGCACTAGTTTGTGCTGGTGGGTTCACACCCACTGAGCTGCACCTAGCCGCTTGAGCATATTCTAGCGCTTGTTTATGCCATTTATGGCTGCATCATCGCTAGGTATAGGGGGAATCTATGTCATTCTGACACATTTTTGCCCATACAGAACCATGTTGTCTTTTAACAACAATAACTCGACCTCCTCCCTGTTGTCGCATATTGCATGTGCGCCTTAGTTCAAATGTAGTGCGGTCATAGAGCCACCACGATTATATAATCACAGACAACCTTCAGACTGTACTACATCCTCTACCCATAATAAACATAACAACTTTCTCCACCTATTGGGCTATTGGGCGTCCTATTGGACCACTCCTCAACTTTCTTGCATTAAAAGGTTATGAGCCCCAAGTGTGCTCATTAGCCCATTCAGCAACCTAGACAATTCCCCATGGCTTGGCTTGATGAAGACGAAGTCTTGGAGCTTAGGCCGGACAGTGGGAATTGGTTGGTGTGGCGCGAAAAAGTCATTGGGACTATCAAGGACCACGGGCTGCAGGAATATCTCGCGGGTACAGCCATGAATGTGGACCATCAGTCCGAGACAATGGCACAATTCATTGTCACTTCAAGTTTGCCAGACTTGATTTTAATTTCAGTTTATCATCTTGGAATGGCACGAAAGTTCTGGGAATACCTCACACAATGGTTTGACAAGACTGTGATAGCTACTAAAACGGCTACAGGAAAGTCTAGGGTACCTGATGAGGCAGCGTGAGTGGCTGTGCCAACACCGAGACGGTTCGGCAGCACCTGTCGGAGGTGTGGCGAGATTGGTCACAAGGCGCGGGAATGCCGAGAGGTCAAGGGACTGGGTCATGGGACCACTATGGTTGAGAGGGCAGGCAGCGAGGGCGAGAGGGCTGAGGATGTCAGCTGGCAAGGAGCTGGAGCTGAGAAGGCTGCTGGCATGGGCCATGATGACATGGACAGTTGGAGCGACAGTGGTGACACTGAGGTCAGCCACATGCGCAAGTCCGTCAAGAAAGCCAGCCGGGATCGTGAGGAGGTCACAGATACTGAAAGGGACCCCCTGGCAAGTGAGTGCACTCGCGTTAGAAATGGAGATGCACTAGACACTGTCAGCGTGTTGCTCGAGGGGAAGCGACGTGATCGGTTGGCGACCGATGACACTGACAGTGCTGGGTTGCAGCGAGACACTGGCAGCCCAAGTGGCAAGGACACCGGACCAGGGAACACGACAGAGGACCCTGGGGACACACCGGGTGATGATGAGCATCATCCAGATGCATCCACAGAGCCACCTGTTGCTGCTGTGAGTGCAGGGGTGGCTAGTGCGATCGGACAGGCCATGGAGGGCACTGCCGATGTGAGTGGCATGCCAGGTGGGCCACCTGTCACTGCTGTAAGCGTGGGGGTGGCCAGTTGGGTCCAACAGGTCAAGGCCATGATACCAGAAGTCGGCGGTCACCCTGGTGAATTGGGCGACCGGGCAGATGAACTGCGGATGCCGACGACTGGAGGTAGAACTCCAGTCAGTGTGGTCGAGGACCAACCAGCGGGTGGGCGCACTCGCAATACAAACAGATACGCACCAGCAATACCAACGGAGTCTCCCAACTGCGCAGAGAATGCGCTACCGGACCCTTGTGACGAACCCAGGGACTGGGCCGAGATCTTGAAGGTGGAGCTGGAGGCAGAGTGTACGTCGCAACGCCGCACCATGCAGATTGAGGGGGCGAGATGGTCCATGTGCCGAGCCCATGTGCAATCTGCGACAGTGGGTGAGGAAGGTCATCAGCACACAGTGGTGGATGACAACGACGTACCAGTGGACCTGCCACAACTCCCTAAGCCATGCAAGCCACCTGACGATGCCATTAATGGATTGGCCAACCCCTCGAGTGTTGAGCTCGATGGGGAGAGTGGTGACTGGCAGCTGAGTTACGAGCTGTGACGCACGAGCAGCGAGATGCTGTGCAATAGATCAGGATGGGCATGCAAACAACTGGAGCAGCAGGCTGAGGAAGACTCACCTGCACATGTCATCACAGATGGTGCCGAGAAGACCTCAGTGCTGTCCGACAGGCCTGTCGCTGTTGCCAAGGATGACCCTGATGACACAACTGGCAATGTCATCAGTCCACCTGATCTGCACAAGGTACCTGCACAGCGAGGAAGCGAGTCCCTGAGTATTGAGCTCGAGGGAGGGTGGTCAGTACCAGCGAGCTACAACATCGGACTTACCTGCAGCATAACACCCACTCATGGAGTGTTGAAAGGTGTTGAGGCAGCTGCAAATGGATCAGTGAGAGCCACATGATGATGTCGCAAATCCCTGAGCGCCGAGCTCAAGGGAGAGTGACTGGACCTGGCAAGCAGTGATGTTGGACGACCTCACGACATGACGGATGTGTCGAGGGCATTGGCCCATGTCAAGGACGTTGATGGACAGACAAAGAAGCTGCAAGTACTGTCAGTGCGGCAGTACGTCAATACAGAACGGTCAGACTCACCTATGAGGTCTGCAGGCCCGAGATGCGCTGTATATAACCCGGGAGGTGAAGCACACCTACCTGATGGTCATCCCAGCAACCAGGAGCATCCAGAGGACAAAGACAACAGTGGCCGTATCGAAACGGGCGCGCTGTGTCAGGTCACCGGGCCAAGGGCTGGGCGAGCTGGGCAAGCCAGGAGATGGCAGCAGCGATTGGAGCTGCAACAGGGATGGTGATGGCACCCATTTGGACGGGTTATCGTGCTGGATGGACAGTGCAACAAGCGGCATGCACCACGACTGCTAGCTGAGGGCAAGCGGTCAGAGCACTGGTGGTGTGAGACGAAACGGTTGTATGCACCTGGACCATCCATACCACCCAACCATCAAGCCTGACATCCCATCATACCATTGAATGGACTGCGCCGTCATGGCAGGTTGAAGCCACACACTAGAAGCATTAGTCAGGTCAGTGCAATAAAACCGACTTACCCCGTTATCCGGGCACACCAGGGCCATATTGGGTCAATTGGATGTGCTGGATTCATTCCACATATGATGAATGTGATGCAGGTGCGATGCTGAGTCGTGACTTGTGTTACTGATGGTGTTAGAGGTGATTGATGGCAATCGTGCGCAGAGAGATGAGCGCAGGGTTTAGCCAAGCCACGACTTCCATATTGGGACGAACGGACACAACCGAGGTGCGACTTTCCTTATTTGGACACCGCTCGAATGCAGGACTTTCGGGATGCATCGGACACATCAAATATCATCTTTTATATGTCTTTCATTTGGAATGAAGCCTTTGCATTTGTTGCTGAAGAAGGTATTCATTTCATTTGGTTTTATTCTTTTCTTAGAGTACAACCACACTTCGTTTGAGGGAGAGTGTTGTCACATATTGCATGTGCGCCTTAGTTCAAACGTAGTGCAGTCATAGAGCCACCGTGATTATATAATCACAGACAACCTTCGGACTGTACTACATCCTCTACCCATAATAAACATAACGACTTTCTCCACCTATTGGACTATTGGACATCCTATTGGACCACTCCTCAACTTTCTTGTGTTAAAACTCCCGTCTCCCCATCTTCAATGGGCAGAACTATGCCACCTGGTGGCCAGCCATGCTCGCCTATCTCAATTTGACTGGCAGCATGTGGTGCACTCAATTGCCTGCACCCTCTCCTCCTGGCCCCGATAGCTTTGATGACATGGAAACCCAGAATTTTTATATTCGTTGGAGCAAAGCAAACACTCGCATTCTTGGTACTCTCACCTTCAACATGACCAATGTCTTGCAAATCAAATACTCTCATTATGGTACGGCTTTCGACCTCCTCACTGCTCTCAAGAGCGACTACTTTACGTCTGGCCTCCCGCAAGTCTATGTGGAATTTAAGGCCATGATGGATATTCAGGTCCCTCCCAACAGTCATCCTTCGCAGGCATTCCAATGCCTTCAAAATCAGTTCATGAAGTTGAGGACCGCGAAGTACGAGATACCTGACAAGATCCAGGTGATAATAGTCTTATTGAAACTGCCTCTGACGATGGATGTGGTCGCGCAGATGCTTGCGCAGAAGAAAGATGCCAATGGGAAACAGGCTGACCCTACGATTGATGAGATGGTGGCAGCCACCACATTATCTTGGGAGCAATGCTCCAACATGGGTGGCAAAGGCCGCAGTTCTGGGCTCAACAGGCTCAGAAAATCAGCGCCGTTAAGAGGAAGACAGAGGGTAA